>CAUYON010064015.1:0-11538 GCA_963573935.1 Arctocebus calabarensis
CTTCTTGGGTATCCTATCTCAATGCAAGGCCTAATGGCCACCCCAAGAGAAGACACCATTGTTTTTAACTTGAGATGTATATGAGGGGAGGCTGTTATATACCTTACATGAAAACCCCAATAGAAATATTAAGGAACTTTATTTTTAATAAATTTTTCTTCAAAGTGCTAAAGGGATACAAGTATTTTTGTTATAGGAATAAATTGTATAGTGCTGCAGTCAGGGCTTTTAGTGTTCTAGTCACCAGAATAGTGTACATTGTACCTAATTGGTAAGTTTTTATCCTTTCCCCCACCAACTTCCCCCCTTCTTAGTTTTCAAGGTCTTTTACACCACTTGGTTGCTATGTACCCATTGTTTAGCTCCCACTTATTAGTGAGAATGCATGTTGTTTGTCCATTGCTGAGATACTTCATTTAGGAAAGTGTTCCCATTCCATCCAAGTTGCTGAAAATGACATTATTTCATTCCTTTTTATGGCTGAGTAGTACTCTGTGTTGTATGTGTGTGTTATATCTCACACTCTAGCCATTCATCAACTGATGGGCACATAAGTTGATTCTACATCTTTGCAGTTGGGAATTGTGCTGTGATAAACATCAGGTACAGGTGTCTTTTTGACATATGGATTGAATGATATGTCTCCTTTTAGTTCTTTGAGGACGCTCCATACTGTCATACCGTTTTCCACAGAGGTTGTACTATTTACAATCCCACCAACAAGGTATAAGCATTCCTTTTCCCTGCATTCACACCAAAATCTGTTGGTTTTTGATTTTTTTTTAAAAATTATGGCCATACTGATGTGGTAAGCTGTTATTGCATTGTAGTTTTAATTTTGCATTTCCCTGATGATTAGTGGTATTGGCCAATTTTTCATACGTGGTATTGTTTTTCATATGTACTTTTATTGGTCAATTTTTCATACTGTGGTATTGTTTTTCATATATAGTTTTATTGGCCAATTTTTCATATTGTGGTATTATTTTTCATATGTAGTTTTAATTTTCCATTTCCCTGATGATTAGTGGTATTGGCCAATTTTTCAATTTTTCATATGAAGATAGACATTGTCTATCGTCTTTTGAAAAAACTCTGTTCATGTCTTTTATTCACTTTTGATGGGGTTGTTTTTTTCTTGCTGATTTGAGTTCTTTGTAGATTCTGGGCATTAGTCTTTTGTTGGATGTATAGTTTGAAAGTATTTTTCATTCTGTAGGTTGTGTCTTTACTCTGTTGATTATTTTTCTTGCAATGCAGAAACTTTGTAATTTAATTAAGTGCCATTTATTTATTTTTGTTGTTGTTTTATTTGCCTTTGGGGTCTTAATCACAAATTCTTTGCCTGGGCCAATCTCCAGAAGAGATTTTCCTACTTTCTCTACTAGAATTTTTATGGTTTCAAGTCTTACATTTAAGTCTTTAATCTACCTTGAGTTAATTTTTTCATATGACGAGAGACAGACAGGAATGAACTTTCATTCTTCTGCATGTGGCTATCCAGTTATCCCAGCACCATTTATTGACTAGGGCATCCTTTCCACAGTGTATGTTGTGTCTGCTTTGCCAAAAATCAGTTGGTCATAGCGATATAGTTTCACTTCTGGGTGAAAATCATACACTTCTAATATTTGAAGGGAAGAGGTTGTTTAAACTTTTATAAATGGAAAAAAAGCAGTAAAATAATTTTGATTTTTCACAATTTTTCATTCTTTAGCAGCAAATCATTGCTGATTCACTGAAGTTAAAAAAAATGTTTCTGTTGAGATTTTTTTTTTTTTCTTTTTTGGTGATTTCTCAGGGATGTTGTGCTTTGCTCTAGAAGAATGTGCTATTTTAAAAGCTTTTCCCCCCCTTTCTATAGAGATTCTTAAATTATGCCCATTGGCAGTCTCAGCACACTATTTCTGTGGATTTGCTTACAAATTTGCTTCATAAAGCTTAAAAATGCAAATCTCAAGTAGCCTGGAATTTATTTTTAAGTGACATTTAAGTTTAGACTTTCTATCAAATTTGACTTTCTCTTCTGTTCTTTAAATTTCACTTATTTTTTTGCTAGATATTTCTGTGGTAACTTTGAGAAAAACATATTACCTCTCCCAAGAGTTTACAATTAAGTTAATGCATATCACATTTCAACAGTTTATCAAGTGCTTTACTTAAACTCATTTAATCCCCATTTAAATCCAATTTTAAGTCTCACAACATATTTATAAAGTTAAGCATTGTTGTAATTATCAACTGTTTATAGATTCAGAAACTGAGGTCTAGGAAGGTTTTGTTAAAAGAAAAACTTCAGACAAATTAAATTTAGCAGAGTTTAATAGAGTAAAGAATGATTCGTGAATTGGACAGTCCTCAAAAACCAAAAGAAATTCAGAGAACTCTGGTCTGTAATGAGGTCAAGCAGCATTTATGGACAGAAAACAAAAATGAGGTACAGAGACAGCTGAATTGGTTACAACTAGTGTTGACCTTATTTGGAGATGGTCTGGTCAGTTGCCTGCTTATAATTGACTGAAGCTTGGCTTCTGTGGATGGCTGAAGCTCTGCTATTTGTTACAAAAGTCTACTATACAGATGAGGAAAAATGAGTCTTGGGAAGGTCAACAAGTTTCCTAGGAAACTGCAGCTGGTACATTATGCTGCAGTGATGCTCTGTTGTAATGCTAATACTACTCTCCCAGGTTTCTTAGATGGGTCTCACTTATGTGTCTTCCTTTCAACTCAGTAAGAAATATAAATGCTAGATAAACATAAATGAAAAAGACATGTAGAGCTGAGTACGGTGGCTCACGCCTATAATCCTAGCACTCTGGGAGGCCAAGGCAGGTAGATTGCCTGAGCTCAGGAGTTCAAGACCAACCTGAGCAAGAGTGAGACCCTGTCTCTACTAAAAGTAGAAAAACAAGCCAGGCATTGTGCTGGGCACCTGTAGTCCCAGTTACTTGGAAGGCTGAGGCAAGAGGATCCGTTGAGCCCAAGAATTTGAAGTTGCTGTGAGCTAGGCTGATGCCATGGCACTCTACCCAGGGTGACAGAGTGAGACCTTAATCTTAAAAAAAAAAAAGACGTGCAGGTGTTTGAAAGCCTAATCAAATTCCTTTATTTTCCTTATGGTATCAGATAAGGATGTTTTACAAACACAGGTTTACTTTAGGCAACTTCCATTCTTTTCATAAATGGAGAGGAAAAGACAAAATCTCTTTGTTTTGTTATGTTCTGTGAGGGTATATTAGGCAGAGTAGTGAACAAACAGTGAGGGTCATAAACAAATAGATCTTCAAGATACCATGTGCTGTTTGCTTTCTGGGGATTTGCCTAGTTTGGGGAAAGGTTAATTTAATTTCCTTAAGCTGGTGAGTGTTTTTCCAGAGCATGTTTTTTAGAGAATTCACCAGGTTTATCACCCATAGATGTAGGTCAGATAATTCTCAGAGATAATAAGCGTGTTTTCCATTTGCTTTGGAGTTGCCATAGCATGAGGATAAACTAAACATTTGTAGTTATTGCTTGCTTTGAAGTACAGTGGATTTGCTGACAGAGAAGTCATTATTAATGTAGCACAAAAAGAACATTATGACTTCATAATGTACAAAGGAAAAGTAGTAGGTATGGATTTTAAGTAGATTGTACCGAAGTTGAAAAATGTGAATGCAATCTGCCTTGAAGCGATGTTACATTATAAATGATGTCCATTACTATTTCTTGAATGGAGGAAATAAAAAAAATCGTTGTTTGAGTTGCCTGGTCTACTCACCTCTACATGCTCAGGGCAAATAAAACACATAGTGAAGGTTTGAAAAATAATAAAGTCTTCAATGTGCTTTAATCAGGTTTAAAGAATATTTTTGGTAATGATTGTTTTGCACATTTACAGATAGATCCTATTAGGAGATCAATGAAAAAAGAATGAAGGAGGGAATGATTTTGAATATTACTTGTTATTGCAGTCAGTGAAAATCACTGCTTGTGTTTCCTTTTTTGTGGACCTTCTTTTAGGCATGACTATACATTGCCTCATTATCTGCTGCCCTCGCTCCTGTGATGCTGTTACTCACACTTACCTAATTTACCTGTTTTTGGCCTCAAAAGGGGATACATGTATCTCCGTCTTCGTTTTGGTTAAAGGTAGAAATTTTGCCTGTCTTATAGTTTTGGTTAATCCCTTTGGGCTCATAGCTGTTCCTGGCCGACATCAAAAGATCCAATGGTTTATATTCTCTAGAATCAGAGTTATACAATCCTGAATGTTAATGCTGCTGATCCAGGTTGCCAGTCTGTCATGACCGTTCTGCTATGAGCTGAATTTTTGTGTTCTCTCCCAAATCATACTGTTGTGGTCTTAAATCTCAAGGGGATGGTATTGGGAGGTTAGGCCTTTGGGATGGGATTAGTGCCCTTATAAATGAGATCCCAGAGACCTTTCTTCTCCCTTCTGCTATGTGTAGACACAAGCAAGGAATCATTGGCTATGTGACAGAAAGTGAGCCCTCACCAGACACTGGGTCTGGCTTGATCTTGGACTTCCCAGTCTCCAGAACTGTTTGAAATAAATTTGTGCTGTTTATAAGCTAACCAGTCTATAGTGTGCTGTTATAGTCACCTGAATAGATTAAGACTTTCCCTTCCTCAGTTTCTTTGGAACTTGTCTTTGTGCATCTAGTCCTGGTTTCTTTTATACTCTTTCCTTTGAGCTGTTAGACATAGAGTTGCAATACTGTTAAGGCCTCAGTGTGTGCCCCATGGCCTGATAAAGAGCATTGGCTCCTGGAACACTGGAGGCCAGGCAAATTTCCTGAGGCTGAACTGGAATGTTGCTCTTCTTAGATGTGTTGTTTGGGAGTGACATCATGTGATGGCCCTCAACAGATGGATTAGGAAAAAGCAGCCTCTCACTGTTGTTTTCCCTAAAGGCAGTCTTTCCAGGCCCCTAGCCAAATGCTTAAATTCCTGGGAGAAAGGCTATGGGTTTGCAGCCTTTTTCTTCCTCCTGAACAATGTTTAGGAAGACACCTAAGGCAGGACAAAGAAATTGCTTTTGTGCTTCCCTGCACAAGTCAGAGAGACCCCATTCTCTTCAGAGGCAGTGTTGTGTCTTGTCAAAGACAGGTGGAACTCCACCATCCTGACTGGAGATGTGCCCTGAGAAGCAGTATGTCTGAATGAAACTCCTGTCCCACTCTGAGACTTCGAGCAGCCATCCTTTCTTTGAGCAAGAGATCTTCCCAGCTCTCTCTTTTAGGTATCCTTCCATAGCTAGCCATAGTTACCCTCTGCCCAGTCTCCTCTGGTCCTATCGTTCAACTCCCACAACCAGCTCACTTCTCAGGCTCCAGCCTGCCAAATCCACTAGGAAGCTTTCTCTGGCTGTTTTCTTTGTTTCTTACCTAGTGCTCGATGACAATTTGATTCTTTCCATCATTGAGTAAGGCAGTATAGTGTGTTCGTGATAATGGTATTTTATCTGACTCTCAGATTAAGTGAAATAATATACATAAAGCTCCAAGCCCTGCATTTGGTATACATGGTAGGGATGCAGTAAACATTAGCTTGCTTGATCCTCTGTGTTTTTTTTTGGTTTGTTTTGGTTTTCCTGGCAGCAAACTATATTCAAGCAGGCTCTTCAACTAAAGTGAAGAGCCTCAGTGACTTTGGGTAACTTAATCAATTTGCTTAACTCCTCTGCCTTGGGTTCCCTGCTTAGAGATTAGCACTAAAAATAGTTCCTATTCATAACATTATTGTAAACATTAAATTAGCTATATATTAAGTGCTTAAAAGACCATGTGACTGGTACACAATGGTAAGCAAATATTAAATCTTGGAGAAATATCTTGTTCTATATAGTATTAGTAATAAAAGCAGGGCTGCAGAGGTTACAGCTTTACAAAGCAGTGTGCATTCATTGCTATGCAGCATTAAGTTAGTGAGTTCCCTCTCTCTTTCTTTGGGAAAACCAGGTCAGGTGGAGTTAAATTTGTGAAATAGAGGGCCCAAAACTGGGGTCAAAGTGATGCTACCCTTGTTGGGGATGGGAGTTTGTGACTCAGCTAAATAAGACAGACACATTTTTTCAAACCTCATCATAAGAATCACCTGAGATATTTGTAAGACACAGGTGATTACGAGGGCTTGCCCCAGACCTACTGAATCAGAATCTTCAGGGAGGGACCTTAGAATCTGATGTTTCACAGCCTAGACAAACACTGAACACCTGGGAAGTTTTAAGAACATGTCTGATGCCTTGGTTGTTCTCACTGGATGCTCTTATTTGTTTTGGGGTTTTTGTCATACAGGTGTGAGGACTTTTTTTTTCCAAAGACTTTCTCAGATATTTGAGAACTCAGATAATGTGAACCGGTGTTGAACACACACACATACACACACTCACATTTAATGTCAGCATTTTTCAGAATCAGGGTGCATGTTTAAAATGCATTTTCATAAGCCCCAGCCTGATGAATTGGATTCTGGTAGTATAGGTAGGGTGAGGGTGGAAGAAAGGAGAGTGAGGCTCTGGAATCTACATTTGAAACAGATTTGCCACATGATTCTTCTGCATGCTGGACTTGGAGAACTATGGGCTGACTGGTATTTGTCCTTTGTGGGCACCTGTGAAAGCTGAATGATGCACACTGAATCATTACAGTCCTTCCTTCCCTTCTATACCAATCTTTTAGAAGCTTATTCATGTACTGTAGGTAAGTTCATCATTTTCTCTTTTGATTGGTTTAGTGTTTTGAAGTAGTTGCCTCATTTTTAATATATGTTGATTTACCTTGGCAGAAATTTAAGAGAGTTCTTTTTGGTCTTTTGCACAGTCACATGAATGTACCACATCAGATAATGAAACCAAGTAAATGTGCTGCAGGACACAGTTGACTGGTTGAGCAGGTTCAGCATGGGCTGGCTGCGGTCTCAATGCTGTTAAACCAAGGCTCTGAAGTCACTCAGGCCTAACAGTGGGCTGATCTCTGCGTGGAGGTGGATGCATCAGGCAGTCAAAGACTGATCCATTAAGCAGTCACATGCTTAACTTCTCCTTGATCTAATTCACATTCAGCTTACCAATAAACTTGGATAGTTGGGTTTCCCATGGAGCTTGTCTGGACTCTCCCTATTTAAAGTTGCATTGGCATCAGCTGGGAGCTTGTTAGAAGTGCAAACTCTCAGGCCATACTCTCCTCAACACTGGCAGGTGGAGTTTGCCTAACACGTGGTATTCTATTTTTTATATCATACTCACTGTTTTCTAATAGGTGTGTAAGTCAGGATCGATGGGTTTGATTAATGAAGTAACTGCTGGGCCTGTGAGGCTGACAGCTGACCCTGGGTAGAGGTGAATTGATCAAGAGAATGTCAATAAAGTGGGGGCCTGGCTTTCTTGGGAGACTTCTTTTTGCATGGTGCCCTCTAATTCTGGCACTGACACTCTCTAGAACTTCATGCGGCTTGTTTCCATTCTGGTCGTGCACTGCATTGACCTCTCCTCTTGTCTGACTCATGAGTATGTGTGGACTTCAGTCGTGCCTGGGAGTCTCTATAGCTGGTGAGGAAAAGAACTTTACCTATTGAAATTCTGTAGGAGACATCTGTCTATAAATTATTAGAATCATTTTTCATTTTAAAGATTATTAGAGCAACTTTAGAGATATTAGAGCAAAATTGAGAGGAAAGTACAGAGTACCCCATATACTCTGGGATCCCACACAAGCATAGCCTCTCCCAGCTATGCCTCTCCAGCTGGTGGATAATGTTGACATATAATATTCTCTGGTATATTTATCATTTTTTAATTAACTGAAGTACATGCTTTGTTCAGAGTTCTTTGGTTTTTTGCCTAATACCCATTTCTGTTCCAGAATTCCATCCAGGACACCATATTACATTTAGTCATCATCTCTCCTTGGCTAAGTTTCTTAAACTTTCCTTGTTTTTGATGACCTTGACAATTTTAAGGAGTACTTTTAGAGTATTTTTAGATTGTCCCTCAAGTAGGATTCATCTGCTGTTTTTCTCATGGTTAGACTGAGGTTCTGGGCTCTTAGAAGGAAGATCACAGAAGTAGAATGCCTTTCTCATCACATCAGAGCAGGGGCGCAGATGTGATGAGATACCTCTTTAAAGACCATATCTTCAAAACTGTCACATTCTCAGGTACTGGGGTTAGGATTTCAACATTACAATTTTGGAAGAGCATCAGTAGGTCCATTAAAGGAGTATTGGATAGATGCATATTTTTTACCAAGCATTAACTAGAAGGGGCAATTGCTGGTTGTTTTCTTTAGTTTACCTTACTGACACTACCACCATTTCCCTGAGACAATAAGTGTGCGTCTTTTAGGGTGGGGCTTGTGGGGAGGGGACTTGGAAGTCAGACACTTTGCAACAGGAATGTTATGACTGAAGACCCTGAGCATGGGCAGCATGAGATCACTGGGGGCCCAAATATGTATGGGGGAAGTGAGAGGAGTTTCAGGATAAGCTGTAAAAAGGAGGTAGTAGGATATTAAACAGGAAGTTTGCATTTACCTACCTCCCATGCAAGATGGCTCTGCCTGCTATTTCAAAAAGCATCTTGCTTTACCAGATTGATCACACAGAGAGTCTATAAGAGTGACCTCAGAGTGAAAGAAATGTAAGAAAATTGGATGGTTTATATTGCAAGGGTGACAACTTGTTTGTGTATATGTCACTCAGTATGAGGTAGAAGAACCTGTCTCTATTCTTAGTTTAGGGTTTAGTTTAAAAAGGCCTCCTGTCTTGATATGTCCTTTGTCCAGAAGGTCATGGGTACTGTGCATGAATACAGATCCTAAGCCCAATCTTTGAAGCTAAGTTCATTATGAGCTTCTAGATAAGAGAGTCTGCTAGTGAATGTGGTTCAGGGTCTACAGTTTATTCACCCATGGCAGAAGGTAATGTATACTTCATGCTTCATGTTATCCACTCGTCCTCTAAGGCCAGTAGTGACGTGAAACACATACAAAAAATGAGGATGCATTAAGTAAAAGAGCATAGATTTGAATAGAGAAACTGAACTATGTTGTTTCTTTTCATCTGTGGCAGTTACTACTAGCTGCCTTCCCAAATTCCATTAACTTCTTTAGCCACAGAACTTTAGCTCAGTTATAGGGAATAATTCCCAGCCTCCTTTGAAGCCAACTGTGACCACGTGTTTAAATTCTAACCAGTAAGGGGTCAGTAAAAGCGTTGTGGGAAATTCCAGAAAGGCTATTGAACTGGGTCCTTCCAGAAAGTTAGACTTCTGTTTCTTTCTTTTTTATTCTTTCTTCTGGTCTCTGATATGATGGCTGGAGTTCCAGCAGGCATCTTGGACCATGCAGCGATCTTGGAAATAGAAGCCTGGTGTGAGGATCATAGAGCAAGGAGCAAAACAAGCTCAAGTCCTGAGTGATTTAGTAGCTGCATTTCATGCAGATTTAGAAAGAAAAAAACAAGAACACCTCTTATTAGTATGAAAGAGAGAAAAAAGTCCCTTCTATCTTAAGACATTGTCATTTTTTTTGTTATATACAGCCAAATCTAATTGTTACTTAATGAACTGTGGGTACACATTAAAATCATCTGGGGAATCTATTTAAAAATACTACTGCCTGGACCCCACCTCCAGGTAGATTCTGATTTTAGTGGTTTAGCATAAAGTGCTAAACCACACCAGGGAAGTGTGGTTCTTAAAAAGCACCCTAAGTTATTATAATGTGTGACTAATGTTAAAAACCAGTGTCCTAACTATTATTGTCTCCTCCAAATAAACATTCTGTTTGAAGAACTATGGTTTCTAATACTGCTGTGACCCTTGTTCTGTTTCTGTAAGCTCTGTTAGGAAAGAGAACAGTGCTAAGGATAACCTGAAAGAGAACTAATTTGAAACAATTTGTGTTTTATCTATTTGAAAACAATTTTGGGGATTTGAAGGAGACTCAGCAAGCATCAAAATAATGATGTTATCCCTGAAGGTTGCACAATTTGGCTTTACTTCTGAGGAAATAAGCAAAATTTCAGCCTTCCATATTTCCCTTTTGTCCACCAAATTCAACTGCACTTCTCCTGGAGATGACAGGGTGTTATGCAGCAGAGGGATGGAAGGTAAATAAATATACCTTTACAGATGAGCTGTAGCTGAGCTGGATTGAGAGAGACAGAGGGCATCTTTAGATTTTTATTTTCTGGGAACACAGTTAATGCTTGGGTATTGGAGGAGGATTGACAGGGAATAAAAACCCAACCTAATTTCTTAGGCTATCAATTATACTTATTTGACATCAATATTTCTCTTCCCTCTTGTGTTCTCTTAGTTCCAATCCTTTTGTCAATGTCTTAGAGTACTAATCTCTAATTTTATTTTGTGCATAATGACTTATAGATCAATTTCTAATATTCATGACTTCATGTTTGTCAATAGCAAGATCCAATTTCATCATATGGTAAGAACAGTTTGAGATAGGAATATAATGTCAAGATTCCTTTTCTCCAATTTCTTCTACATTTCTTCTGTTATTTTCTACAGAGTATTCTGTGGGAAGTCATGAGTGAGGAGAAGTAGCCAAGAAGTATGTAATCAATTCAGTTGTCAATGTTGAAGAAGATTGACATGCTGTGTTTCATTCTTTCAGCAGCAGTTTCCAAATAACATCTTAGTGTTTTAAAAATAGCATTAGCTGATACACATATATTATTATATTAGAAATGATCAGTATGTTAGAAATGTACTACTTAGGAAGCATAAGTAGGTTAGAAAGAATGAGCAACTATTGGCTACAAGTAACACAGGTTTGGGTAAATTAGACCACACAATTAGAAATGCAGGTGTAAATTGTTTTAGGGAGTGATTAATTTAGCAGTTCAGCAAGGTCATCAAGGACCCTGGATATTTCCATTTTCTGCCTTGCCATTCTTGGCATGGTGGCTTGTGTCTTCTTGTGACGGGTTGACAAAATGTCAGCTCCAATTATCATATGTATATTTTTTAATTGTTGGGGATTCATTGAGGGTACAAGAAACCAGGTTACACTGATTACATTTGCATTTGTTAGGTAAAGTCCCTCTTATAATTATGTCTTGCCTCCAAAAGGTGTGTCACACACCGAGACCACCACCTCCCTCCCTCCTTCCCTCTCCCTGCTCTTCTCTTTTCCCACCCCTCTCCCTTCTTCTCCCTCTCTCCTCTCTCCTTCCCCCACCCCCAACTCTGTACATACTAGGTCATTAGTTGTCCTCATATGAGAATTGAGTACATAGGATTCATGCTTCTCCATTCTTGTGATGCTTAACTAAGAATAATGCGTTCCACTTCCATCCTGGTTAATACAAAGGAATGTGAAGTCTCCATCTTTTTTAATGGCTGAGTAATATTCCATGGTATACATATAGCATAGCTTGTTAATCCATTCCTGGGTTGGTGGGCATTTAGGCTGTTTCCACATTTTGGTGATTGTAAATTGAGCTGTGATAAACAGTCTAATGTAAGTGTCCTTATGATAAAAGGCTTTTTTTCTGGGTAGATTCCCAGTA
>CAUYON010064016.1:0-22605 GCA_963573935.1 Arctocebus calabarensis
ACAGGTACCCTTCTCATTGGCCAGTTTGAATCAAGCGGGAGATGCTAGTCCAGCCCTCACAGAACTACAGGATTTCACAGAACTTGGAAATTTCCAAGTTCCAGGAAGTTACAAATTCCTAAGGAGGACCCTGCAAGTGTATCCTTGTGCTCTCCTTGATAAAACCTATTCTCTCAGACCTCATCCTTCTCGGGTATCCTCTCTCAATAGAACTGGCATGTTGTATTTTATCTTGCAACCATGACAGTGACTGAAATAACCGAGAAAGAAAAACAGATTATTTTTAAGCAAACATTTCTTAAATCCTCTTTGCAAAGTCCAAAACACTATATTATCAACTTCTCTCACAATCATGCCTCATCAAAAATATACACACAGCCTCTTTAAAAGTATCCCAGATCCAGCAGCCTTCGCCCCTTCCATCCATTTAATCCTAAGAGTTATAAGGCATTGTTTACCTTTCCCATGCTGTCCTTTTCTTTTCTCCCCAAATATCAAAAGTATAACCCTTCATTATGCTTTGTCTATATCTTTTTTCTTTCTTAAATATCAATTACCTCTTTTCCTAATTACATTTAACAGTTTGCTTCATCTCTTTTCATGTTCTTGAAGTATAGGCTGAATATAACTTACATAGTCTATGACAACTTTGCAGACAAAGAACTTTACATTTGGAAGTATTGTCTTATTTGACTATTTGTAGTTTTCTTTGATCAGTTAAAACACAAAGTTAAATGATAATATCAGAAGTAGTTATATGAAAATCATCAGCAAATTATCAATAAACTATACATTTAATTTTCAAATGTTTATTCACTTTATTTCTATTAACATTTCTGATAAAACAGCTTCAATTTTTCCATTTACTAAAGGCCAGCTGTTGAAATTCACAGGATAAGTATAAGGGAAATTTAGTTTAGATCCTCAAGGGTAAAAAAAGTAATAATAATCTGTGTGAAAATTACAGATAATTTCCAATGCAAGACTATCAGAAACACTGAATTATTCATTTTTATTTGGAAAATATTATGGGCTAACAGCTTAACAAATGAAATAGCATATCAAAATTGTAGTTATTGTTGTCATAAGAACGGTTTTACACTATCATGAGAGCATTTTACCTTATTTTACAAACTGTAATGTCCCAGTAAGTCATTCTTATTTTAAAAATGAGGCAAGTATCAGTGGCAAGGTACCAAACTGAGAGCAGCGACACTCATTTTAATTCTTCAACAAGTAGAAGTTTTAAATTTTTTTAAATTTCAAAACATAAGGAGGTATGAATGTTTTTGTTTCACGAATGTATTTTATAATGATGAAATCAGGGTTTTCAGTGTGCCTGTCAAGTCACCAGGAGGCTGTTCATTGTACCTGCTAGATAACCTTTTATTCCATCCCCCCATTACTCCTTCCAATGTCCCTTGCATCTCCTCATGCCTGTGTATATACATTGTTCAGCTCCCACTTATTAGTGAGAACATATGGTGTTTATTTTTCCATTCCTGAGACACTTTACTTCGGATAGTGGTCTCCAATTCCATCTAAGTTACCATGAAAGGTTTATTTCATTCTTTTTTATAGATGGTGTGCGTGTGTGTGTTTGTGTATGAATATACATATAGACACACACACACAGATGCATGTTTATACATATACATATACTCATTTTCTTTATCCACGCAAGAATTGATGGGCACTTAGGTTGATTGCACATCTTTGCAATTGTGAATTATGCTGCAATAAACATTTGTGTATTTGCACACAGGTGTCTTTTTCATAAAATGATTTCTTTCCTTTCAGTAAATACCCGGTGGTATTGCCGAATCAAATTGTAAGTCTACTTTTATTTCTTTAAGGAATCTCCATACTGTTTTCCATAGGGGTTATATTAATTTACAGTCTCACTAACGGTGTATAAGCTTTTCATATCCTCTAAATCCATGTCAGCAATTTTTCTTTTTTATACTTTTTGATAATGGCCACTCTAACAAGGGAGAGGTGGTATCTCATTGTGGTTTTAATTTGCATTTCACCTGTAATTGATGTTGAACAATTTTTCATATATTTGTCGGCCATTTATTTGTCTTTTTAAGAAAAAATGTTAGTGTCTTTTGTTCACTTTTTGACTGGAATGTTTTCTACCTCTATTTTCTCATCTGCAAAGTGGGATGAGAAACTTGTGCTGAGGAAAAGAGTGTAGAATAGATTTCCCTTACTTGATCTCCTTTTCTTTCTCTCCTTCCTTCCCAGTCTTTGTCTCCAAACTCCACCCAAAGCACAGAATTTTACATTTCAAATTCTTCACAAGGGCTATCACAAGGCTAAGCAGAGAGAGGAGGAAGTCTAAGAAAGAGGAAAGAGAAAGGAAGATAATTAAGATTCTGCTTCAGTCTTCCTTTTCTCAGTTAGCTCAAATAGGTGGTGAGAAGAGAAAGCCCCAAAACATTTTTGCTATTGTTGATATTCTGCTGATTCATGTTGATTTGTTCTCCTAAACTCCCTAGCCTGCCTTTTTTCTTTTTTTTCCAGGAAAAAAAGGAGGTCTTGACCATTTCATTTGTTGCACATTTCTTCATGTTGACATTCCTTAAATATTTGTTATATATTTATTCAGATTAGGTGGGAAGGGTAAGCTTTTCAAGGAGAAAGAAAATGTAGGAGGACCTCAAGCGACAGTGCTTCATCCTTCCTGTAGGCTTCCAAACCATTCAGAGAAAGAAAGGGAAGTTAACCAGACTAGCCCACTCTGGAAGGCTTTTTTGGTATGGCTCTGACCAGGAGGACCTTTCAAGACTGTCCAGCCTTTCACCTCCTCTGGGTCACATTAGAGGAAGAGTTGTCTTGGGCCACACGTTAAATACATGAACACTTATGAGCGAAAAAAGGTCTATGCATAATTTTTGTGATCTCCTCTATCCCACAGAAGCAAAAATGTCTTCACATAATCCACATGCAGCACGTGGTGGCAGGTTGGAAGCCTCCAACAGTTTCCTTCTCCAGCATGCATTTCTAATGATGTTTCCTGCCTTCGACAGGCTAACATCTGGCTTGCCCTTTGTCAGTAGGCAGTATCTTAGACCCTGTCAATGACGCTGTTAGTTTATTAAATGAAGTCATTATTATATGACCTGAAGTTTACTTTACAAGATAGCTGTTAGGACATAAATGCTGTAGTGAAATTCTGCAGGAGTAAAGATTCTCAAACTTGGGTTGATGAATTACAGTGTTACCTACATTAAACTCCCTGGTGGTGTAGTGGCTAGTAACTGGCAATGCTGAGGTTTAAATCTGACTACAGACTTTATTTATCCTTTTATCACAGGATTATGCCTTTGAAAAAGTTGTGGTGGCAATAAGAGATTGTTTGTAAAGAAAGCTGGACTAATGAGAATTTAGTAAATGGTGGCTAATACTTTAATATTTCCAGTACTCAGCACAATATATAATTTAGGATTTATTCATGAAATATTTGATAAATGGATGAAGGAAACTTTGCTTACATGCGGTGGGAATTTTCTCCTTGTGAATTATATTATTTATTTCAAGTCCAAGTGTTTTAGGATGCCATGTTAAAGATCAAATTACATAATATACATGAAGATCCTCTGTGACCTGTAAACTGGTAAACAAATCTAATAGATTACGGTTAGCCTCTTTCAACTTAGTAGAGGCACCTGAACTAATTGTTATAAGTGGAAGTGAATAGAAATGTGCTTCCTTTTATTGGATTGGTTAAGAAAACCCTTAAATGGTACACAGTTAAATCTTGCCTTGTTTTCATGAAATCTCATTTTGTTCTTTCTGATCCTTGGATGGACTACTACCTAAATAGAATCCAAATGCTTAGAAAAGGTTTAAGGTTTGATCACTTGAAACATTATGTCACAAGAAATGTGTATAAATTGCTAAACTCAAAACAAGAGGCATAAAATTCGCACTTCCCTTGATACTTTACAACAAGACTGTGTATGTAGGAGGGGAGAAAACTTTGTCCAGGTGTTCAATCTATCATAGTTCCAAAACTTGATAACATAGCTCACTAGTTTTAGCAAAAACACATCAGCGGCATGCCCAGGAATATTTTCTGGATCCTTTAAGATTTTTCTACATCTTATTCAACAACAAATCAAGACCTTATACTATAGCAATTCTCTCTTGATGTTCCCATTTCCCACAGAGACTCTAAAACATTGTCATTCTCATTTTGTTTTCTTTCTAAGAAAATTGGCCTAATTTCTTCTTTTATATACAGCAAAATGCCACTTACTTACTATAATGTTTTCTTCCCTTAAAACTCTTACAGATTCAAAAATTAGCAAACTAAAAACTGCCATACAAATATTCTATTGCATTAAATATAGAAACTTAGAAAAAAGGAATAAGAATTAGTGCCATACAATCATAGAAAAATATCTGTTTATACTTAAAGCTCAGCTGTACAGCAGCTGAATTTAAAGCTTTACTTTTAATTATTATTATTTTTTTTTTTTTTGCAGTTTTTGGCTGGAGCCGGGATTGAACCCACCACCTCTGGTATATGGGGCTGGTGACCTACTCCTTTGAGCCACAGGCAGCACCCCTTATATTATTCTTAAATTTTGTCAAAAAATTGAAACTTTTTAATTATCATTAAATAAAATTAAAATTTTTGTGTTTATATATGTATAGTATACTCTTTAAACATAAATGAAAAGAATATTAGTTATTTAAATTTTTTTAACTTTTTTTTATTGTTGGGGATTCCTTGAGGGTACAAAAACCAGGTTACACTGATTGCATTTGTTAGGTAAAGTCCCTCTTACAATCGTGTTTTGCCCCTAAAATTTTAATAATGACTTACTGTTCAATCCCAAAATTCTACTTCAAAGAAATTATCATAGGGAAATTATTGGAAGTGGGCTCATGCATTTACTTTCATGACTATTTATTGCATATAGTAAACATAGGACAAATCTTAAGTCCAACAACAAAGGAATTCAATGTAAATTTCACCATATTTATGTAAGGGAATGTTAAGTTACACAGAAAAGTATGCCTATGAGAATATTGTTATGTTGCCACTGGGCATAATCAAAGGTGGAAAAATACATTTTCAAAGCATATCAATTTTTTTAACTGATGTACTTATAAAAGCAATTAATTCTTTACCTAGAAAAATGCATTTATGCACACAAACATCAAAGTGCCATGCAATTGCAGGAAGGGAGCATGAAGAGTTTCCATTTTTTTAAAAACTAAACAAAGGAAGCCTGACATATTTTCATTCATTCTTTTTTTCTTTAAGATAGAGTTGTAATATATCTAGCCTTGTCACTTGGGTTAGAGGGCCAAGGCATCATCCTAACACATGACAACCTCAAACTTCTGGGTTCTAGTGATCTTCCTGCCACAACCTCCCAAATAGCTCAGACTACAGGCACTAGCCAAAAAGCCTAGCTAATTTTTCTATTTTTAGTGAAGACAGCATCTTGGTTTTGCTCAGACTGGTCTCCAATTCCTGACCTCAAACGATCTTTCCACCATGGCATCCCAGATTTCTAGCATTACAAGTGTGAACTACCATGCCCAGCTGGTCATCACTTTCTTTGAAAAAAATAATTTGTATAGATTTCTTTATCTATATTCCCTTAATATTTCTATACACATGGACATGGAAAATGTTGGAGGACTGTAGCAGCAAGGTGAGAAAAGATTGTACAGACAGATATCCTTCTACCACAACCACAGAAATGTTGAGTATTAAGTCCATGCACACACATGCACACACCCAGAGAGAAACTTGTCAGCTACCTTTAATAGAAGAAGAGGACATATGTAGGTAGAGAAACAATAAGAGAAGCCAAATCCAGAAGAAGGTAGGCGATATCATGAGTGCCTTGACATTTCAGATGGGGATGTAAACTCTAGCCCTGGATTTCTATGCCCTTGGAGATAGCATATGTGAGTTTTGGCCTAAACCAGATGAGGATGGACCTGGGGGGGGTCTTCCTTGGACAAAGAATTTGATGAATTCTTCTAATAATTTCATTATTTTTGTATTTAATAATAAGATTTTATTATTATTGTTATTGTTCTTGATAAGTATCAGAGGTTTGGGGTGTCCTGAACTAGAGAAAAAAGAAAGATAAGAGAATAAACTTAGTCCTGAAAGAATAGACATCAGAATCTAAAGATATACATTGCCAATAAAGGATTTTTTGTGTGTGTGTGCGCTTTAATATGGTTGGGAGATTTTAGAGATAAGATATTCAATTTTAAATACCTGTGAATTTTTACTAGAGTTTTACTCCTTCCTTTAACCAAATAACTCAGAATCCCACAGATATTTACTAAAGATTTTTACTATATACAAAGCAAATGTGTTTCGTAAAGGAAATATTTTGTGTCACCACAATTCCATCTAAGCATTTCTCAATATTTTCCAGTTAAGTTAAAAGAAAAAGTAAGGTCACTGCAAAATATACATCTAGTACAGCTGAGCAGCAATGCGTGAATAAATACCTCTTCTTGCCCAAAGCCAGTCATTTAAGGGAAGCTTGAATAAGCAAACTGTGCACAAGCAACAGAGGCAGGAAGAGACAGGTTGCATGGGTCACTGCGGAGCTCATGGAGATTGCCTTAACTGCAGAATATTTTCAGTGTGTTCTAATTCAGTGAAAAACTGTGATAAATGTAAACCGTGTCACAATCTATTTAAGATCTCACCAATGAGCAATCATCTTGACAGAATCTGAATAGGCCATGTACCACAGTAACAAAGCTGAGTTATAAAACAAGACACTTGGTACTATGCAACTTTTAGGGCAAAATGCAGAATGATTGGTGCCAATCATTGTGATTCACACATCGTAGGATGCTCTAGAAATGTGACAAGTAAAAAATACCTCTATAAGTAATAAGGCTGATTCTGGGTTTTTTCTTTTTTTTTTTAATAAGGCTGATTCTTAAATGTGATTGATAAGCAGCCTCCTCCCTTTATAGCCATTATGCTATCCTAGGTTCTAGAGTCAAATTGGCTGGAGTTTAAGTCCATTATCCAACTCTAAGTGGAAAAGAAAGTTTGGATAAGCTTTGGATAACTTTTGAGTCTCAGTTCCTTTTTCTGCAAACATGGAAGTAATCATCCTCTATGTTGTAGGGTATTATAAATGATTTTAAAAGGTAATGCACATAACAAGCTTAGTTCAGTGTTGAATACAGTAATCTTTCATAAATATAAGCTATATTCAAGGGTATTCTCTGAACTTCCTTATATTCTATTCCTAATCAGTGCTAAAATGTTCCTTATTCCTTCCTCTATAGCCACATAATTTTCCAGGATATGAGATGTGAGGAGATGGAACTTTGATAGGAGGCCATTTTGGCACACATGTCTCCACAATAAATGATAGCTGCCATTCATTGACAAAGTCATTCATGCTTCATATACATTAGAATAATGAATTCTCATAATTATTTTCCCCTGTATACAAGTGATGAAAAATAACAATCCATTGGAGCTAGTAAGTGGCAGAGCCAACTTCAAATTGAGACCTCTCAATCTCTAAACTCAAGGGTGCCTCCTCCCAACAGTGTCTGTGTTTTGGGTAAACTTGGGACAAATCTCTTCCTACTTTGTTGAATTCCTTAATGTAAGAATGTGAGTTTTTAAAAAACAGGATTGTTGCAGATTTAATTAGTAAATTTAAGATGAATTCCTCCTACAGTACAATGGGCCCCTAATCTAATGACTGGCATCCTTATAAAAAAAGGGAAATGTGAATGCAAACATGCACAGAGGAAAAGGCCATGTGAAACAGAAACATAACATTGAGGGGATACGGCAGAAGATAAGAAACTCCAAAGATTGCTAACAAACCACTAGGAGCTAGTAAAGCAGCATGAAATGTATTCTCCTTCAAAGACCTCAGAGCAGCTAGTTTTACCAACACCTCAATCTCAGATTTCTAGCCTTCAGAACTGGGAGAAAATATATTTCTGTTGAGACCACCCCTTTTGTGGTATGTCAGCCCTAGCAAACCAATAGAATCTCCTCTTATCCCTTTCCTTTTCATTAGTATGGTGTGCATATTAATTTGTGCTGAGATTTTAGAATATAAAATCATTATTTTAAGGCTTTGCAATAACCAATTTAAATTATTAGAAAAATAATCACAGACTTCCAGCACTATAAGAAATTGAGTTGCTAAGAACAACTTCCTTCTACAGAAAGGAATGCTGAATAAAGTAAACCAAAAATGTTTTAAAGGAGATAGACATCCAAATGTAAAAGAATGGCAAATTAGAGAGCTGAAGAGAAACTTAGGAAATAAAAAAGTAGAACTAAGGAGATTACCCAGAATTCAGCTCAACGTAAGATATAAAGAGAAGAGAAGATAATATATAGAAGAAATGACAAGAAAAGAATAACATAGATATAATACCAAGGCAATTTTATAAAAATAGAACAGAGAGGATAGGGGAGAGCAAAAAGTAATATTAAAAGTAGTGGTTAATGCTTCTTTCCCCATATTCTTGTGCTATAATTGGGTGGGGAGGATGGGTGGAGGGAGGGCGATTGGTGGGATCACACCTATGGTGCATCTTAGAAGGGTACAAGTGAAACTTACTAAATGCAGAATATAAATGTCTTCATGTAGTGATTAAAAGGCCATGAAGGCTATGTTCAACAGTTTTATGAAAACGTTTCAGATTATATATGAAGTCGGCACAGTGTGCCCCATGATTCCACTAATGTACACAATTATGATTTAATAAAAAAAAGAAATTAAAAAAAAGTAGTGGTTAATGAAATCATCTACAATTGTAAAATGAGTCCTGAAGAAGTATAAATATCAAAAGTGTTACAGAATAAACCCACTTCATTTAAAAGACAAAAGACTCTCAAACTTCCTAATTAGGAAAGACACAATTGCCTTAGCATTGCTAAAAAATAATGACTACTAGATTAATTGTAGTCTTAATATCAACCACAATAATGAAGAGAAGACACTTCAAATGTATTCTTCAGACAGACAGGAAGTATATGTCAACCTGGAATGGTATACCCACTTGAAATTTCTGTCATCAGTGACGGCAAACTATTTTTATCAGGGCATTTTCCACTCACAGATTTCGATGAAAGCTACTAATAGTAATTCTAGAAAACGGAATTCAACTCAGAAGAATAAGATGCAGCATAAGATAAAATAAATAGTATAAACTAAAGAGTATAAAATAAATTAGCCAATATTACCTATAGAAAGCATTAATAATAATGGAGGACTTCTATTCAAAATTTAGACACAGAAGATGAGAGGGGTGAGTGGATTTATAAGATTCTAAGGCAGTGGTTCTCAACCTTCCAAATGCCACAGCCTTTAATAGAGTTCCTGTGGGTCGTGAACCACAGGTTGAGAACTGCTGTTCTAAGAGTTTTTATTTGGAGGAGGTTAATAGATATATTCATTTATGTTAGACATGGTTAAGACAAGTATTTTTTTTAAATAAGTATTAAACCATGAAATTTGACATTATTATTAAAAGAATAAAAATAGAATGCATGATTTTAAAATAGTATGTGAGGGAACAAAGGTTTGCAAAGAAAACATGACTAATGCCTTAGTCTGTTGGTGCTGCTATTATAAAAGGTCATAGACAGAGTAACTGTTATACAACAGAAATTTATTTCTTACTAGTATAGAAGCTGGGAAGTCCAAGATAAGGCACTGGCACCTGTCGAGGGCCTCTTACTGCATTCTTACATAACAGAATGTGGAAAGGTCAAGAAAATTGAGCCCACTCCTATAATACCCTTTTAGGGGGTATTAGTTCATGCATGAGGGTGGAGCACTCAAGATTTAAACAACTCCCTAAAGGCCCCACCCTCTAGTCTGCATTGGGGATTAGGTTGTGTACACTTGAAATCTGGGGAGACACATTCCTACTATAACAACTAATAGAATGGGAAAAAGAAAAAGAAGCAAATTTAAAGCATGAAATAAGAAAACACAAAATAAAGAAAATTATAGAAATGAATTTATAGTTTCAAGAATGTATGAGTAAGAAACATTTGTTTAAAGTGAGAGATTTTCCAATTGCGTTTTACTAAAAACATAAACTTGTGATATGCTTATAAAAGGTACCCCTAAACAGAGTTTCATGCAGTAATGTTGAAATTAAAGATATAAAAAGAACATATATCCAAGAGCAGTAATGTAAAAAAGATTATATAGCAATGTTAAAATAAGACAACATTGATTTTTATGTATAATACATTACTTTTTATAAATGGGGTCTTTTGATATATGGATGCTACACAATGGTGGATTTTTGTATTAATTAATATGTCCTATATGTCTAGAATAATGGATGGTACATAGTGGGTATTTGCTGAGTGACAAATACTCAAAGAAAAAATTATCAGTGAGTTAAAACAATTCTGGGTCTATATGTAATTAATAACTTAGTCTCCAAATATAAAAAAATACCCATTATGTTATATGAATATGACAAGGTATTTGCATACATATACACACTTGTGGCTTTAGAAAAAGAGAAAACAAGGGGAAATTTGTGATAAATTTTAAATCTTATAATGCAATTCTCAATACCATCTGCCAGGTTGTGCCACCTGTTTGAGTTAGATAATGTGACTGCTAAATTATAGGTACTGTGATTCATACCAATAACACTCTTGAGTTATGCCATGCTTGTGTTCTCATCCTTGCTTATTTAATAATGTCAGGAGGCGCATAGATAAATCAACCACCTTGTTTAGCTGAGTCTCTAATGCTAAAAGGACAAGGTGATCTTCAAATTCTGTTTTCAGTGTGATTATGTTGCTGTCTCCTCCATATTCTTCAATAGCATCTGGAAAGCATGCCTTGTGAATTGCTAATTCAACTATAGCTGTAAAATTAGTCCAGGTTCAGCAGAGAGTGTAGGAGCAGCTGGTAAACAATACAAGATCCCACAGGCTTTGCTAGCAGAATATACTTCAACAGGATGCCTGATTTTTTTTTCCCCTTCATTTTTTTCTTCAGTGATGCCACAAAATTTGGAAATGTTTTTGAGATAGAAAGCTAAGAGTGAAGGTAGGGGTGGCAGCAGATTCCAAATATGTAAGAAATAGCATGACTGAAAAAAATACTTTGTTAAGACTGGAAATATAGGACATTAACCTTACTTCTTTTTCCATAACTATCACACAGCTCTACATTTGTGGTAAATTTTCTTTTTTGCCTTTTTTCTCATATCATTTAAAGAAATAATGCCATTACCTTCATCACCATAAATAACCATTTTATGTGTGTTTGTTCAATAAAGGAATGACTTTAGCCACTAGAATTTAGGCAATAAAATCATACAAGTACTATCACCCCACCAAGTAAGTGTACAGTTTAAAAATTGGTTTAAATCTACAACTGGAAAAGATTAGATAAATGTTGCCATTACAAAATGTTATCTTTTTATTTGTATCTTGTCATTGAAATTTCATAAGATGGAGAATTTGCCCAGGTGAATACTGACTTAACCTATTAGAACAGATCTGAATGCTCACTACCTTTTGTTTCTTTCACGGTTCTTTGTTTTTATTTCTTTAATGGCTTCATTTTTCTATCGAAGGGCAAAGTCCAAACCAATAAATTGTTAGACTGAATTATTTGAACACATTTCTGATAGCATTCAAAAAGGTTAAAATAGAAAGAACCAACAGATAGTGCCAAAATGAAAAAGAATAAATAATAAAAATGTGGTTGCTGATATTGATGTAATGTGGTAGGAAGATTAAAAAAGGTTCAAACTATGCAGTAGTTCTCCACAGAAAATCATTTCATTCCATTATTTGGGATAATGTCCAGAATGTTTGCAAAGGTGTTCAACGGTTAATTTACCTTGAAATATTGAAATGAACTCTGCGATCTTTCCAGACAGAGAATACCATTGGGCTTGGTAGTGACTTTAAAAATAAGAACTTCTCTCGTGGAGGATGAATAATTTTTCATGTGTTCATGTGCTTTAGTAATTTTTGAAAGTTTTTATGAGGATAACTTAATTAATCATAAAGTCCATTTTCAGAATAACATCTACTAGCAGAAAAATAAATTCTCAAGGAAACAGATTAGGGGAAAAAAAGAACAGCTATTATAATAGTGTCAACTTTTTAGATAAAGAGGAAAATTTCAGATGTGCATTTATTTAGTTTTTAGAACTATTAAGAGAGGTGGGAAGCCATGTGAATTAATTATACAAAAACCAAGGTAAGGAGTTGGCGAAGAAACAAAACTGTGCAATTCCCTACTTTGAAAGAAAATGCACAATATTCTTATTATAACCAAACCTAATTGCATCTCCTTGGGTACAGCATAAATCATAGCAGGGAGCAGATGGCAAATTTTGTATTAGAAAAATAGAATCCACCTATTAGGGTCCTGAAAATGGAAAAACCATTCCAGACCAGACTCTTGATTAGAGTTAAAATTTAAAATATTAGATATTCTGAAGTAAGAGACATTACAAACATATCTTTGTGACTTGAGAGACCTAGGGCTCTGAGACAGACTATTTTCAGAGGAAGATGCAACTGCTACAACACTACTGTGGACTGAAGTTGTTACAGAATAAGTTCTCTGAAAGCAGATGATGACACCGAGTTTGGGATACAAAATGTTGTCAGGAAGCAACATCTGTGAAAAGAAAGGCAAGGAGCAGAATTAGGAAGGAGAAGTTAAACTGCTGACCAACAAAGCCTTGGCTAGAGAACTCGACAGTAAACATTGGCTGTCAAGGTTGACTTACAATGGGTGAAGCAACTATACCTTTTCCATCCACTCACTAGGTGCAGGACGAGTGAGAGTTAAAGCAAAGCCTCTCTACAGGAGGCAGAGCTTAAAGGACCTGGCAGCCAGAAGCTATCTGCCAGTAGCTCCCATCACAGCTGGAGAGCAAGGCCTTCCTTGACGTAGAATCTCTACCGCTCATTCCTTTATCTACCAGAGAGGTCTAAAAAAGAAATTGGCCCACTGAGAGATTTGTGTTCCAGACAGGAGACCTAAATATGTTAAAGGATAATAGTTACTGTAGTATATTATTGGATTTCTTACCTAAATGCATTTCTCTTCAATTAAAAATATGGAACTTAAACTAGTATAATAGTATACAACACAAATACACACACATACAATATAGCATACTACACATGCATAGCCAGAAAATATCATGATGATTGTGCCTAAAAGTTAAACTTAAGTTTTTTTATGGAAATTTATATAGCTGATCCTTTCTCCCATTACCACTAATTTATGCAAAAGAGTTGTTGTCTTATGTGATGAAGACTTAAACACATTTGTTGAAAACACAGATTCTTAGCTGTAATCCCCACAGATTCTGATTTATGAGCAGTGATGAGTTCAGAAGTTCATATTTTTCAATTTATTAATTAAAAAAAATGTAGATATGGTGGCTGGCTATGTTGCTCATGCTAGTCTTGAACTCCATCTTTCCATCTCAGCCTCCCCAAATGGTGAAATTACAGGTAGAGCCACCTGGGCTGGGCATCACATTTTTTGTTTCTTAGTAACGATGAGGTGAGTAAGGCAGTGCACAGATTACACCTGGAGAAAAACATCACTAAAGCTCTAGTAAACTCAGCTTCATAAAATGGGCTTGTGTTTCAGGGTGGAAAAGGAAAAGGCATTGTCTAAGAATGGGCAGAAAGGAGGAGAAGAACAAGTGTAGGACACAGAAAACAATGATTAGGAAAAATGTACCAGTAGAGAGCAGATTTCAGGGTCAAATATTGAGAAATCTTGTCTTTTGGCAAATGTATTTTGGGAGAAGAGGAGCAAATAACTTCTAAAACACAAATAGTGGTCCAAATGATGTATTCAGTAGATCAAGAAATCACAACTGCATAACAGCTAGAAAGGGAATAAGAGATTTCAAAGTTACACAAATGTCTCCAGATTTAACAAGGCTCTGAATTCCTACTTACATCTTGATTAGTCCAATAAACATTTACTTAAGCTTGATGTTTTACTTAGCTTATACCCAAATTATTTTATATATTAACGTAGAGCAGTACACCTTTGAAACCAAGCAAAAATGTTAAGGACTACTTGTTACCCCGCTTTTAATGTCTTTGAAAGATTTTAATTATTATTAGAAAGACAATTCTGGATTATCAAGCATTAGATCTCTTCATTTGTGCCCTGTGAATAAATTTGACACATTTATGTAGAGCACTGAATAATTTAGTGAACTGAGGCCACTGGGACTGAGCAACACTCATACGCAGAATGCCTCAGAATTGTTATGGATTTTTAGTTTGAACCCGAAATAGTGACACAAAATGTATTAACACAAAGCAGATATATAAATGTATAAAATATCCTTTTTTCATATTTAGCATGAGTCTACATGATTTTTATATAATGCTGTGCACACAAAACATTAAAAATGCTTGAAAGAATACAGAGTGTTCATTTTAAATAAAATGTATTGTGTCTTGCTTTACCCAACCATGTAAAAATAGGCGTTGCCTCACTAATTTCAAATTCAATATTAACATATAGAAAGTGAGGGGAGGAGTTAGGAGGCACCTGAAGATAAGCTTAAGTTCAATAAAATTTGATTCTTTTTTAAAATCCTAAATATGAACATTTATGAAATGAACACAAGAGATTGTAATAATTGGTCGTACTGTATGTAATGGCATGGTCTTGAAGACTTCATTTTATTAAATATAGTTGTCTATTTTGTTATTCAGGGACATCACAAATTAACAATGGCTATAGTTGGAAATCTTAACTCTAATATGCTGAAGCTCTTTTAACTGACTTTTACATAGCTGGTGCTGGGTTAACAGCATCTTTGCCCTGCAAGCCTCTCTATAACTGCTCACCCATCCTTATGTTTCTGCAGAGCCCTCTCTGTAGTTGATCACCCACTCTTGCAAGTCTGGGTCAATAAGTCTTTCAATCAAAAAAGTTTACTGAATTTGCCAAGGACCTAGCAGGGAGCCTGTAGAGAATACTCTGACCCATGTCAGTATCTGTCCTTTTCCTTCTCCTCTCTATTGAAAAGTCAGAAGTTATTAGAACAAGGAGAGCAATAGCAAAATGCATTAATAGTATGCCATTAAAAATGTCAGAAGGTGGGAATACAGGAATATACTGAAGATAAAAATATATAGGAACAGGGTGTCATATATTCTAATCTAATATTATGTCAAATATTATAACATATCATATTCTATTATTACAATAAGAGATTACAAAGGAGAAACCCAAAATATAAAATTTGGAATTCCATAGTCTCCTGGTTTTGAACTGGAATTATCATCTAATCTTAATCTTTTTCCTTGCCAAATTAGAAAACATATTCAGAAGAGTTAGTGAATATAGATTATTTATTTTGGATCAGGAACTGGGTTAATTATATAATAAATGTTCTTTTATGGTCATTGTCAAAACAACACTAAAGAACCTGTTATTTGCATATAAGAATGATTTTCTGAACTTTACAGATGATTTTCTGAACTTTACAGATTGCTAAAAGTTATTAGCTAAAAATAAATAGACAAAAAAAGTTATTAGCTGCAGAGATTAAAATTATTTCTATCTTACCCAAAACTCACTCTCTTGGCCTTATTTCAGAATGTATAAAGGTGTTAAAGATTTTAATTGAATGGCAGGGAGGCAGACCAGGGAGTGATTGATTTATGTTGGCTGTAATTAGGAGAAGGCATTCAGTTCCAGTTAGAAACCCAGAGGCTTCCAGGGCCAGGTAGGAGACCTAAATATGTGAAGAGTAATGGTTATTGTGGTGTGCTGTGGATTTCCTATCTTACCTAAAAACTCTCCATTTGACTTAAAAAGCTATCACACTGGCCCAGTAAAATATATCTGCCAGAGGGTTAACCATTTGCGACTTGTGAAATGAAGTAAAAGCAATGGATCTGAAAAAAATAAGTCAGGAACCATTCTAGGATTGGGACAGAAGCAGTGTAATACATGGGAATATACAATAAAAATAAAAAACAAACAATTAGAGTACAAAATAGGAGCTGGTTGGTTTTAACCATATGAAAGAACTACACGTTTACTTATTCCCTGTAGTAAGAGCAGAGTGGGAAGTAAAAGTGAAGGGAGAGAATAAAGCGGGGGTGTTTTAGTGGTCCTTAAATGCTAGTCTGAGTATTTGCATTTTAATAGAATGAAGGAGGGTGCACTTGGAAGTGTCCCAAAGACTTCCCTAGGTGTGCTAGGCACTTTGACTGTACATTAAGCCTTCATAAAAGCCTTTACCTTTTATAGATTGGTTTACTGAGTTTAGTGAAGATAAGCAACTTATGCATGTTATAAAGTAGAAAGAGGCGGGTGTCAAAATTTAAATCATTTCTGATTCTATAAAAAATACACAAAACACAATACTACACAGTTTTCTCTAGGAAATACTAGCTCTAGACTCATTTTATGTCACTGCTATTGTAAGTACTTTTCACATTTCTGCTAATTTAGTTGTCATAAGAACCTATGTGATAAATACTGTAAGTAGCATCACCTCTATTTAACAGATAACTGAAACACTTAGGTCTATACAAGTTGTTCAAGGTTAAGCACAAAGAACTGACGAAAGAAGAAATTTTACTCCATCAAAGATAAAACATAGAGGAAGGGGCAAAATGGCCGACTGGAAGCATCTTCAGACAGAGGCTCCTGTCCAAAAGGAAAGATAACCTCCAGAAACTGGTCAATTGAGCTTAAGACTGGGAGCCCAGGAGAGAGAGAGAGAGAGAGAGAGATCATAACTGCAGATCACCCCTGAGGCAAGCTGCGACTTCCAGAAACCAAGCTTCAGGCAAAAAAACTGAAATAAAGTTTTCCACCATTCTCAACTTCCAGGACTCCCTTCCCCCCTTAGCTGATGCACCAGAAGCCTAACCTCTGCTGAAACTGAGGGAGGAGGACTTGAAAGGCACCCACCCTCCCTTTCTGCCATGCAGAGGTCCTGGCAGTGTCCCTAGCCTAAGGGGTGGCGGGGGCCCAGCAGGTAAGAGACTCCAAGGACACACTGAGCTCCTGCCAGCCCCCAGGCCAGGAACGCCGCCGGGATGCCCACTGGACTTTGGCCCACCTAGCAGCAGCCAGGAACTCTGCTGGGACTCCCACATGCCCTGATTTGCACCCAATAGGGCCTTGATACATCGCCAGCAGTGTACAGGGCATTTGCTGGGACTCCTTCCCGGTGCCGATCTGTGCCCTATCTGGCCTTGGCTCCCCAGGCGCTGATCTGTGCCCCAGGCCCATCGCCCTACCTCCAGAGCCCTCCTCCCAGCCAGAGACTACTGGAGGCAAGGGCTATTTTTGCAAAGGTTTCCAGGTGCCCCATCACACGCCCTGCTGCTTGATCTTGGCATGTCACACTCCGGAGCTGCTCTCGACGCCAGACTCCCTGGGTGGGGCAGTCACAGTGCAGCTACACAGGGTCACTCCCTACAAAGATCCAGCAACAACAGAGTGATCCTGCCAGGGTCTCATCTGGGAGAGACACCTCCCCAACTTTGAGGATGGTCATAAGCAACAGTGAAAATTAATCATGAGGTGGAATCAACAGAAAAACTCTGGCAATACGAATAATCAAAATAGATCAACTCCCCCAAGGAACAACAAAGTAGATATAGTGCAAGATCCCTTGCATAAGCAAATGGCTGAGATGTCAGAAATCAAATTCAGAGTCTGGATAGCATATAAGATAGGCAGAATGGAGGAAAAGAAGGAATTAGAATTTCAGGGAGTAATCCAAAAGGTGACCCAAAAGATGTCTCAAGAATTCAACTAACTCAAAGAAAAAATGACCAAAGATTTGGACACATTGAGACAAGAAGTTGCAGCCCTCAAAGATCTGAGAAATACAGTAGAATCCCTCAGTAACAGAATGCAGAAAGCAGAAGAAAGGATTTCTGACATGGAAGACAAAGCTTTTGAATGCTCCCAAACTTTCAAAGAGGAAGAGAAATGGAAGCCAAAAATGGAATGGATCATTCTCTCAGATCGCCCTGGGATAACTTGAAGAAAACCATATTCGCCTTATAGGAATACATGAAAATGATGAAGTGGTGTCATAAGGCACAGAGTCTCTTCTTTATGAGATTATGAAACAGAACTTTCTAGACATGCCAAGAGATTCTGAAATTCAGATAGCAGACAGTTTCAGAACCCCAGCATGACTCAACCTGAATAAGACATCCCCCAGGCACATCATAATTAATTTCACTAAAGTTAATATGAAGGAGAAAATTCTGAAAGCAGCCAGACATAAGAAATCCATTACCTACAAGGGAAAGAATATTGGAATAACTGCAGATCTCTCTGATCAAACCTCCTTTCAAGCTAGAAGAGAATGGTCATTGACTTTTAATCTCCTAAAACAAAAGAATTTTCAACCCAGGATCCTTTATCTAGCTAAACTGAGTTTCATTTATGATGGAGAAATTAAATACTTTAAAGACATCCACATGTTTAAGAAATTTGCAATAACTAAACCAACTGTCCAGGATATTCTCAGACCTATCCTCCATAATGACCAGTGTAATCCTTCACCATAAAAGTAAACTCACCCAGAAACTTTTTATCAAATTTCAACTTTCACAGTAATGAAAAGATTAAAAATGTCCACCAGACTTTCTAAGGATTTATCATTGTTTTCAATTAATGTGAATGGTTTAAGTTGTCCTCTGAAGAGGCATAGGTTGGCTGACTGGATACAAAAACTCAGGCCACATATCTACTGCATCTCATCTGACCTTAAAAGATAAATTTAGACTCAAGGTGAAGGGATTGTCATCTATATTCCAGGCAAATGGAAACAGAATAAAGCAGGTATTGCAACCTTATTTGCAGATACAATAAGCTTTAAACCAACCAAAATAAAGAAGGGTAAAGATGGACATTTCATATTTGTTAAAGGTACTACTCAATATGATGAGATTTCAATTATTAATATTTATGTGCCCAACCAGACTGCACCTCGATTTATAAGAAAAACTCTAATAGACATGAGCAACTTGATTTCCTCCAGCTCCATAGTACTTGGAGATTTTAATACACCTTTAGCAGTGTTGGATAGATCCTTCAAAAAGAAGCTAAGTAAAGAAATTTTAGATTTAAATTTAACCATTCAACAACTGGATTTAACAGACATCTACAGAACATTTCATCCTAATAAAATTGAATACACCTTCTTCTCAGTACCTTTTGGAACATACTCCAAAATTGATCACATCTTAGGTCACAAGTCTAATCTCAGTAAACTTAAAAAAATAGAAATTACTCCTTGCATTTTCTCCAACCATCATGGAATAAAGTTGAACTCAATAACAATAGGAATCTGTGTACTTATACAAAAACATGGAAATTAAATAACTTTATGCTGAGGGACAGCTGTGTCATACACGAAATTGAGAAGGAATTACCAAATTTTTGGAACAAAATGACAATGAAGAAATGAATTATCAGAACCTCTGGGATACTGCAAAAGCAGTCCTAGGAAGAAAATTTATAGCACTTTAAGCCTTCCTCAAGAAAACAGAAAGAGAGGAAGTTAACAACTTACTGGGACATCTTAAGCAACGAGAGAAGGAAGAACATTCCAAACCCAAACCCACCAGAAGAAAAGAAAAAAGCAAAATTAGTGCAGAATTAAATGAAATTGAAAACAAAAGAATTATACAACAGATCAATAAATCAAAAAGTTGGTTTTATGAAAAGGTCAATAAAATAGATAAACCTTTGGCTAACCTAAGCAGGAAAAAAGAGTAAAATCACTAATTTCATCAATCAGAAATGGTAAAGATGAAATAACATCAGACCCCTCAGAAATTCAAAAAATCCTTAACAAATAATATGAAAAAGTTAACGCTCAGAAATGTGAAAATCTAAAGGAAATCAACCAATACTTGGAAGCACGTCACCTAACAAGACTTAGCCAGAATGTACTAGAAATGTTGAATAGGCCTATATCAAGTTCTAAAATAGCATCAACTATAAAAAATCTCCCTAAAAAGAAAAGCCCGGGATCAGATGGTTTCACGTCAGAATTCTACCAAACCTTTAAAGAACTAGTACCTATGTAATTAAACCTCTTCCAAAATATAGAATATGAAGGAATACTACCCAACACATTCTATGAAGCAAACATCACCTTGATCCCTAAACTAGGGAGAGACCCAACAAGCAAAGAAAACTAGAGACCAATACACTAATAAATATTGATGTAAAAATATTTAACAAGCTCCTAACAAACAGAATCCAACAACACATCAAACAAATTATATATCACGATCAAGTGGGCTTTATCCCAGGGTCTCAAGGCTGGTTCAATATATGTAAATCTATAAATGTAATTCAGCACATAAACAAATTAAAAAATAAAGACCATATGATTCTCTCAGTTGATGCAGAAAAAGCTTTTGACAATATCCATCATCCCTTCATGATCAGAACACTTAAAAAAAAATTGGTACAGAAGGGACATTTCTTAAACTGATGGAGACCATCTACAGCAAACCCACAGCCAATATCATATTGAATGGAGTTCATTTGAAACCATTGCCACTTAGATCAGGAACCAGGCAAGGTTGCCCATTGTCTCCATTGCTCTTCAACATCGTAATGGAAGTTTTAGCCTTTGCAATCAGGGAAGAAAGGTGATCAAGGGTATCCACATATGGTCAGAAGAGATCAAACTTTCACTCTTCGCAGATGATATGATTGTATATCTGGAAATACAATATCAAGGGAATCCACATACGGTCAGAAGAGATCAAACTTTCACTCTTCATGATATGATTGTATACCAGGGATTCTACTATAAAACTTTTAGAAGTGATCAAGGAATACAGCAATGTCTCAGGCTACAGAATCAACAACCATAAATCTGTAGCCCTTATATATACTAACAATAGCCAAACTGAAAAAACAGTCAAGGACTCTATTCCTTTCACAGTAGTGCCAAAGAAGATGAAATATTTGGGAGTTTACCTAACAAAGGATATGAAAGATATCTATAAAGAGAACTATGAAACTTTAAGAAAAGAAATAGCTGAAAATGTTAACAAATGGAAAAATATACCATGCTCATGGCCAGGAAGAATCAACATTGTTAAAATGTCTATACTACCCAAAGCAATATATAATTTTAGTGCAATTCCTATCAAAGCTCCATTGTCCATTGTCCATTGCTCCATTGTTTTAAAGATCTTAAAAAAAATAATACTTCATTTTATATGGAATCAATGAAAACCTCGAATAGCCAATACATTACTCAGAAATAAAAGAAAAGTAGGAGGAATCACATTACCAGACCTATGACTCTACTATAAATCGATAGTGATCAAAACAGCATGGTACTGGCACAGAAACAGAAAGGTAGATGTTTGGAACAGAATAGAGAACCAAGAGATGAATCTAGCTACTTACCGTTACTTGATCTTTGACAAACCAACTAAAAACATTCAGTGGGGAAAAGACTCCCTATTTAACAAATGGTGCTAGGTGAACTGCCTGGCGACCTGTAGAAGACTGAAACTGGACCCACACCTCTCACCATTAACTAAGGTAGACTCTCACTGGTTTAAAGATTTGAGCTTAAGACACGAAACTATAAAAATTCTAGAAGAAAGTGCAGGGAAAACTCTTGAAGGCATTGGCTTGGGTGAATATTTTATGAGGAGGACTCCACAGGCAATTGAAGCAGTATCAAAAATACAATACTGGGACCTGATCAAACTAAAAAGCTTCTGTACAGCCAAGAACATAGTAAGTATAAAAAGCAGACAGCCCTCAGAATGGGAGAAAATATTTGCAAGTTATGTCTCCGACAAAGGTTTAATAACCAGAATCCACAGAGAACTCAAATGTATTAACAAGAAAAGAACAAGTGATCCCATCTCAGGGTGGGCAAAGGACTTAAAGAGAAACTTCTCCAAAGAAGATAAGTGCATGGCCTACAGATGCATGAAAAAATGCTCACCATCCTTAATCATCAGAGAAATGCCAATCAAAACTACTTTGAGATATCACCTAACTCCAGTAAGATTAGCCCACATGACAAAATCCTAAAGCCAGAAATGTTGGAGTGAATGTGGAGAAAAGCGAACACTTCTACACTGCTGGTGGGAATGCACACTAATATGTTCCTTTTGGAAGGATATCTGGAGAGTACTTAGAGATCTAAAAATAGACTATTCGACCCTATAATTCCTTTACTAGGTATATACCCAGAAGATGAAAAATCACATGATAACAAAGACATCTGTACAGGAATATTTATTGCAGCCCAATTCATAATTGCTAAGTCAAGGAAGAAGCCCAAGTGCCCATTGACCCACGAATGGATTAATAAATTGTGCTATATGTATACCATGCAATATTATGCAACCTTAAAGAAAGATGGAGACTTTACAACTTTTGTGTTTACATGGATGGAGCTGGAACATATTCTTCTTAGCAAAATATCTCAAGAATGGAAGAAAAAGTATCCAATGTACTCAACCCTACTATGAAGCTAATTTAAAGGTTTCATATGAAGGCTATAACCCATCAATAGCACAAGAATATGGGA
>CAUYON010064017.1:0-11845 GCA_963573935.1 Arctocebus calabarensis
GGCCCTTAATTTAATCACATCTGCAAAGGCCCTTTTGCCATGAAAGGTCAGATACTTACAAATTCTTTCTGGGGACCACATGTGGACATCTTGGGTGGCATTATTCTGTCCACCAAAACTTCCCTCCCCTTGAACCTTCTAAGAGTCTGTGCACGAAGGCCCAGGTTCATACACATGGGCACGGTGCCCTCCTCAGTGCTAAACCTCTGACGAAGCTCCGCTGTCTGAGGCACGTTCAAGACCATTCCTCACTGTGGCTCTAGCCCAAAGCTCGCCGTCCACCCTCCCTGAGCCAGCCACCCTACACATGTGCCACGGAGGGCTCAAGTTTCCACTGATGCCCAGAATGTTCCTCCTTTATCCAGCCCCACGGCCCAGTTTGCATATCTCCTGTTCCTGGGAACACTCACCGCAGGGAGAGGCCAAGTTCTCTGGTCAGCCCTCCCCAGCCCCAGAATACATCTCCATAACCTGGGGGCACAGATACAGCTGAACTGTGAAGCAGCCAGATCAGGAAGGGATGGCAGGGGCTTGGTCTAGACCAGGGCAGCCAGGTGTGGAGAGGAGCCTGGGGACCCCAGAGCAGGTGATAACAGGCCCCACCTGGCACCTGCTGCCATGTCTGGGACATCAGAGTTTCTCTTGGTTTCCAGTCCAGCTTCTATTGACCAAGAGGAGCCACTTCTTCAAGACACTCAGCCACCAGGAACCAGCCACTCAGGGTAGAAACCAGCCTACCAAATAGTGTGGGCTCCCTGCCAGAATCCATGAGTCCATAAAAAGAGACAGAAAACCCAGTGGAGAAGCGGGTAGCAGTTCCAAACAGCACTTCGTTCGGGACAATCTTACAGTCTCGACAACAATGTTGTACTTAGTTTCTCCTTGCCATCCAATCCACAGTTCCACTAGAACTAAAAAGACACTGTTAAATGTCCTGTAGAATATAGACTACAGAAACTCTAGGGGACTGGTGAGATTGTGCTACTTGTGCAAGAAATCTACTACTTATAGACAAGATTTTTGCTGACGGTCCATCGTCGCTATTAAAAGCTATTCTTAAGAGAAAAAAATAGAAATTAAATTAAACCAGCACTTCACCAAGAAATATGCAGCGTGAGGCACTGGAGAAGTACAGTTCAAGACCCAAGGAGCATCTCTGCCCCCACCAGAATGGCTGCAATGTAATGACTGGAAGTGCCAAGTGTCGGGTGTCGGGAGGACGTGGAGCCGCAGGGACGCTCGCGTTGCCCACAGCGCTGTGCACCGGGGCAGCTACACACCTGTGATTCAGAAATCCCGCTCTGACACAGCCACACCTGGGTCACACACAGGTGACATCCCGCTCTGACACAGCCACACCTGTGTGAGACCACCCACCTCAGACCCAAGAGTGATGCCAAAAAACTGGAGACAGAAGCCGATGCCTATCTATGGCAGAGCAGGTCCCACATGACACAGTCACCCCGGAAATGAATTCGGTGATGGAAATGAAGGAACGGCCCCGGCCCCACACAACGGGGAGGGTGTCTGCACAGGAGGCTGAGCGGAAGGCGTCAGGCACAAAGGGTCATGAGCTGCCCTGTCTGTTGAACTAACACTCAAAATAACAGACGTGTTCGGGGACTAGTTGGTAGTAAAAGTGTGCAGCGGAGCAGGGGAGTGCTTGCCCTAAACGTCGGATGGTGCTAACTTCGGAGGGGCAGAACTAGCCTCCAACCCGTGTGGCCCCGAGGTGGGAAAGGCCAGGGCAGCCGGAGCCAGGTCCACAGAGAGGCCCTGTTTGCCGTGGGCTTGCTCTGCAGCACCAAAGCCCCCTTCATAAAAAAGTCATCGTAATGCTGGCCAGGGGAGGGGACTAGGGTTCCCGGGACTTGAGGGATATACAGGCAGAAGGGCAACGGTGGGCAGAGCACCCTCCCTTGCTTGACCTCCAGCCTGCGGCTGTGTCTGCCATTCCAGGCTCCCCCCCAAGGGAGGGGGCAGCTGCTATTGGCCTGCGGTCCCTACAGGTTTTCATACCCAAGGGGGAGAGAAAGGATCTCAAAATCAGAAAAAGAAAGGAACCCTCTAGGGAATTACCTTGGGTTTCAGAAAGGCTCGTGTCCCCAAAACTTTTGAAAAGCAGACTCATCCTGAGTGAAACTGTTTCTCAGCTGAAAGTCTTACAGCTTTGCCAGGGCCGAGCAGGTGCAGCTGCATGAAGTCCTCATTTTCCTTGTGACTACACAAAAGCAATCGGTGTTCAAAGGCCTCTCTAGCTTCCCAAGACCTTCAGAAGGTCTCAGGGCTTCGTGCACCCCCATCTCCCAGTTACCCCAAACCTAGTCTCCATGCCCCAGCCCCAGGTGCCTCCTGCCAGCCACCCCTGTACTTACCCACGGGAGACCAGCCGAGCCTCCCTTCCACAGGGCTCTCCCCCCATCCTCAGAGCCCCTGGAGCCTGCATCATGCCTGGCACAGGTCACAGCATGCCCCCCGTGCAGGAAGCATGTTTAGCCCCACTCCTGAGGCCAGTGAGCACGCACCCATTTGTCAAGAGCCATTTATTGAGCCCATACTATGTGGTGGAGATTTGACAGTGACGGAGACAGACAGGTCCCCTTCCTCTGTGATGACGACCGCCCACTGCTGTGTTTCTCCACCTTCAGCACTCTTGACATTTGGGGCTGGATAATTCCTGCTGGGCCGGTGGAGGCTGTCACCCTGTATACTGTGGGGTGTGATGCACCTTCCCTGGTCTCAGCCAAGTGACTGTCAGTTGAGCCTGCCCCCAGGTCCTGAAAGCCAGAAATGTCTCCAGACATGGCCGAACATCCCCTGAGGACCAGACCACCCCTGGTGGAGAACCGCTGGTGACTAACAGGAGAGAATGAGGCACTAATTCAATGATCACAAGAGAGATGGACAATGGTGCCTGCTAAAATCCCTCCAGCCGGGAGGGAGGAGCTCTTCCCAGATGAGGAAATAGCACAGTGCTGCCCTGGGATCTGCTCACAGGAGCCCGTCAGGGTCCCAATGTAGTCCAATGACCCCACTCCCTAGTGGCAGTACATGGGGAGGTTGGGGGGAGGAGGAGTACTGCTGACACGCACAGGCTTCAGGGAACCTGCCTCCTACAAAAATTCAGAAACCCACGAAGGAGGCTTTTTCCCAGAGGCCGAGCTGTCAAACCAGTGCCTGGCACAGCAGAGACACATGAACAGATATGTGTTAGGCTAGGGGCCCCAAAGATGCAAAGGAGGAAAACTGAGTCGGTTGCTGTCCTGCCACCCTGAGCCCTGTCCATGGTGTCCTGGCTGAGCAGCTGTGAGCTGGGGGCTTCCTTGGCACAAATGTCCCTTGGGTCAGGAGGAGCTGCAGTGCACTGGTGACCACGCCTTGGACTCCCGACCCCACCCCTCACTGAGTCTGTGATTTGCCGCATCCGAGTTGTTTAGCCCTTCTGAGCCTCCATTTCCCCACCTGTAAGATGGGGACACTCACACCAACCTCACGGATGTCACAATGATTGGTGGGCAGACCTTGGAACACTCGACTGAGACTCGTTCAAGGAGGAGATTTGCAAAGACACCAACGTCACAGGTGTGGGTGAAGTCTCAGGAAGAGGCTGGCAAACTTCTCATGTAAAGCCATGAAGGGTCACACAGTAAGCATCTTCGGCGGGGCACGGCGGCTTCTCCCGCAATTACACAACACCGTCGCCATAGCACAGCGGATTCCGTCTGCAGGCCAGATTGGCTGACGCCTGGTCTAAAGGAAGAGATCAGGCAGGAGCCAGAACGCGTAGCAGCAGAACGGTCACCCCGACGCTGGTGGTGCCCAAAAAGACCAAGGGAGAGACTGGCTGGGGGGCCCAGTAAGAAAGTCACGTGTGGTCTGCTACCTCAGAAGGGCACAGGCAACTTGGGAGGACTCGGGGAACCCTGACGGGAGCGTGGCCTGACCTCTACCTCTTTCTCCTCCCTCAGTCTGATCTCCTGGCAGGGCTCCCACTGGGGAGGCTGCTACGGGTCCGAGGTGGTCCCTCTCCTGGGCAGCAGCAGGCAGATGCTGGGGACCATGGCAAGATGTTCAGCGAAACTAGCTTAGAACATGGCTCAGGTGGGTGCCTGGATGCAGTTATTAAGCTACCGTGAAGCTTAATACCGTGAAGGCTTCCGTGAAGAAGCCTTTTGAAAAATCTCCTAGCTCCCTCTGGCCGACCCCACATCACTTGGTCACAGGGACAGGGTGACACAAACACTCAAGTGTGCTTGGCAGTCGTAGGAGGGGTCAGAATGGCTTGAACATCCCTCTGTCACAAAGCTGGGGGCAGCACTCGGAGGGAGAGGTTCCCCCCACCCCTCCCGCCATGGGCCAACTGATCCAGGTAAGGGCGACTCCTGGGGCAAGGCCCTAGGGGCATCCCCCAAGCCTAGGAGTCAACTTGCACCATTGCACGCAGCCACCAAAACCACCTGTGCAGGCCTGAGCCCACGGTGAGGGGTCCCTAAGAAGACAATGTGCCACCAACAACTCCCTAAAATAGCCACAGCTGTTAGGAGCCAGCACCCCTTCTCCAGGTGTGCCGGGCTCCCCAACACGGCTGTCATAGAATGATCCCAACTCTGACGTTTGCCCGATGCTTATAAAATCCCAGGCACCTATCTAAGCTTTAGGTGGACGATCTCACTTAATCCCCATGACAACTGCATGAGATCAGGACAGTTCCACAGCATCCATGGGACGTAGGAAAGATAGATCATTCCTAGCCATGAACAGTAAAATTCAGAGCAGAGAAGTTGTTTCCCCAGCTAATCAGAAGGAGTCAGGATCGGAACCCTGGTCAAGCTGACTTCTCAGCCTCTACCTGCCTTTGCAGCAGCCCAACTGGACGGAGGCGGGAATCAGGCACATCTCTCAAACTCTCTCCCCTTCCCCTCTCCACACCCCCAGGTGCCACCCAGCAGTTTTCCCCAGGGGGTCTCTGTTTCTGTCCCCTGGCACTGTCCAGCCTAGTGATGCAATCGCCCCAGACGGCCTTGCAGTTGAAATGTTCTGAAATGTACAGTAGACCAGGCCATCTGCTTCCTTCTGCCTCTGCCGGGAGCCGCGGTAAACGTACAAGGACACCAGGCAACAGTCACTTTATTTCTGGGCTCAGGATTTCCAACTGGCCTGGGTTGCTCAATGCCTCCTTTCAGACACAGAGAGCAGAGAGGCCAGAAGAAAGGCTTCTGCAGATGCTGCAGGAAGGGAAGTGCCGAGTGGAAAGGAGACAGCTGGGGCTGCTAAAATGCACTGTGATTTCTCTCCCCCCAAAGCTGGCCAGGACAACAGACAGAGTCCCCCACTCCTGGGTCTCTCTGTACACACCCCTCCATAATTCTGACAAGCACTCCGGGCAGCAGACGCTGGCCCACCCCAGTCCTACCTACAACTCCCGGCCACCAGCACCTGTCATTTCTCTCACTCTTGCCGGGAAACTTCAAGGGACAAGGGGTGGAAGGGTGTAGGAAATGGAAAACTGCACACGAGGCTCTCGCCGCAGCAGCCAAGTTAACCCTAACTGAAAAGCTCCCTGTCTGCCGTGCGCTCACCCATGGTGGGGATGGTGCTTTGTACTGTGTCAGAGCCAGGTATGACCTCCCAAGAAAAAGGCCACATTCTGAAGTGGGTAAGAGCTCCCCAGATGGAGCAAGAGAGAGGTCTGCCCCGCTGGCACTCAAGGAATAGAGGCAGAAAGAAGCTGGGGCACCCAGAGAAAGGACAGAAGACTTAAAGAGATGGAGAGAGAGAGAGAGAGAGAGGAAGAGGGGAGGGGGGAGGGGGAGAGGGGGAGGGGAGGGGGAGGGGGGAGAGAGAGAGAGGGAGACTGCATTGTAGGCAAAGGTGAGAAGGTCGGGTGAGGTGCAAAGGAGGAGAGGCTCCTGGGCTCCCAGGGCAGCCTAGAGCATGGTTGCAAATTCTTTGACACTCCGTCATCACCAGGTGGAACTTCTGCCCTCTGTCTTGACGGCACAGACCTGTTTACCCAAGAGTGTGGGAGAAGTGAAGACTGGGTCATAGCAGCCATTCAGCTTCCCCTTTGCCCACTGGACTGCCCTGGGGCCACCATGTCGTGAGGAAGCCCAAGCTCCACGGAGAGGCCTCGTGTGGACGTCCCAGTGGGCCCAGCTGTGCCCAGCCTTCCTGTCCTCCCAGCCCTGGCACCAGAGAGACGCATGAAAAATCCTCCAGGTGGCTCCACCCCCGGGCCTTCAAGTCACCCTCAGCTAAGATCCCATAGGTTGTGGAGCATAGAAAGCCAGCACCTTTATACCCTGTCTAAATTCTGACCTGCAAAACCCATCAACACAATAAAGGGGATTTTTTTATATACTGCTAAGTGTGGGGATAGTCTGCAACACAAAAAGAGGTGACTGAGCCATCCTCACCCCCGTCTGTCTCCACCCAGACTGCAGGGCAGCCCAGTGATAGCGGGACTCCTAAGGTGTTCAAGCCAGACTCTGGGGAAAAACAAACACTCACTTGTCCACAAACACACTGTGAGGCATGACATCAGACCAAATAAAGTTGGAAAGTGCTGGATTAAATGCTTTTCCTACCCTGAAAGAGACCTTTCAATATACAGTGAACAGGGTGCATGTCCGAGAGAGGTGGAGGTTAATGTGTGCCCTGGGGGTCAGGACCTCTGCTCATTTCCTCCTCCTTACAGCAAAAGCAGCCAGATTTTCCACTGAGAAACCACCCCCAACCCCCACTTGCAGCCCACTGAGTTGTCAAGCTGCAGTCATTAATTATAGATCATTCTTTGGAAAGAATTTCTAAATATTTCTGAGTAATTGGGTTGCAAAACTTTCTATTATGCAGAGTCTGAATCACTCACACAAACGATTTCTTCCTGGTTCCCACAGCTGCTTCTTTGTGGGGAGAAAGTGTCCCCATGGCACCCAGGACCCAGCAGATCCCGTACATGCTCGGCCCAGAGGTCGTCATCTTCAGCCATCTGGACATCACAAGGGAAAACTAAAATGCTGCATCCCAGACAGTTTTGCAAAAGTTATTGAACCGAGCAGCAAGCACTCAACATCAATTCCCTAATTTTTGAAGTACAAAGAGTGAAGGAGGCTTGTTTTTCAGACTGTCTCACCAGCTTGCCCTCAGGGCCCGAAGCTAACTGTCCAGTGGAAGGTCAACGTCTTGAAAGTAAGTTCGCATCCAGGGCCCTAACAACATTCTCTAGAACTCCTGGTTATCACTGAAGCGTCTTCCCCACATTCCTTCCTCTGCAGAGGATAACGTGCTTCACGCCTCTCCTCTCCCTCCGAGGCTGCTGGAAGAGGCTGCCCGCACAAGGGTGTTGAACTCTGGGGAGCCCAGACTACACCACATTTCCACAGTTGGCCCTGAATCCACAGGCCAGAGAAGAGCTTGCTTATAAACAACATTCCTGCTTGCCGTGTGCGGGGATTAATGTGACTCACAACAAAGATGGCTAAGAAAGGCAGCAATTCGCCAGCTGGCAGCCTTTCCCCACCAGCTCCTGCACTATTACAAGATCTTATCATGAGGTCTCTCCTACCAAGCTGCCCTCCCAGGACACGGGTGGCTCACAGTCACCCCATCGTGGGCCTGTGCCTCCATTTCCTCACCTGTAAGCTGGGAACAAGCTCAGGCCCAGTCTCACTGGACTGGCGAGAGGGCAGGCAGAGAGCGCACGCAGCTGCTCCACCTGCAGGTGCAGGATGTCGGGCCGTCTCTCCACTTGGGTTGGCCGGAGTCGGGGCCTCCCCGCCACTGACGCATCCTGCTCTGGTTTGTTCAGCGGGAATGTCCTACCAGACTAGAAGCAAACTCCAATGCTACCATACCGAGTCCTGTGTCCTCACCGCGTCCCTGTGCCTGAGTGTGAGGAAGCACAGACCCCTCGTTCGCATTCACGTCCAGGGACGCGTTGGTGGTCCCCGCCTCCTACGCCCTCCTTAACCTCCGCACACTCAGGGCTGAGCACCATCTCTGTGCGGTGCGCCCTCACTGCGTTGTGAGCCAGGAAATTCCCTCTGATCAAAGTCGCTACCCTTTTTTGCAGTTGTTTTGGGAATGAGTTAAAAGAAATCTTTAAAATCGTATTATAGGCCAGACACAGTGCCTCACACCTATAATCCCAGCACTCTGGGAGGCCGAAGCGGGTGACCCGCCTGAGCTCAGCAGTTGGAGACCAGGCTGAGAAAAGCAAAATTTCCATCTCTACTAAAAGTCGAAAAACTAGCCATGCATTGTGGCAGGTGCCTAGTTCTGGCTACTTGGGAAGCTGAAGCAGGAGGATCACTTGAGCCCAAGAGTTTGAGGTTGCTGTGAGCTATGAGGCACAGCACAATACCCAGGGTAACAGAGTGAGACTCTGTCTCAAATTAATTAATTAAATCATATTATAGTGCTGCTTTAATTCAGTGGACTGAATTAACATCACACTTTGTAGTATTAATCCCGCTTTGGAGAACCTAGAGGCTGGTGAAAATTATAAAAACAGAGCACACATCAGCTTTTTAAAAAAGAGCTTTTTATTAAAGAGTAAAAGAGATCAATATACTTTTTAAATGGATACAAAAATAAATATTCATTTAGCATATTAAACACACGTGCTTTAACACTCATATGAGCTGGAGATTCAAGCCTATTTGCTCACACTCTTCAGCAAACAGGTCTGGTACCTTGAAAATACATAATGCTCACTGCTTGGCCAAGAGGGAAGAGCCACGCCCCTGGCACCTTCCCGTAGTCACGTGATGTTGTCCAGGTCTAAAGGACCTCTTGTTACCATGTCTAACTACACATCACACCTCCACCGCCCTCACGGATGTGGCTACAGGAAACAGAACTGGGCATTCTTTAACTTTTCAGATCTTAAATCGTAAATGCTCATGAGGACAAGGCCACTAGGCTGGCTGAACTTGGGTCTCCCAGCACCTTCTTCCCTCTTCACCGTAATGGTGGACACGTAAGGCCTTCTCCTGCCCATTCATGGCAGGTTCTAGGTAAGGGATGGTGGCAACTTGGGCAGGGCAGCTGGCGGTACCCAGCACATGGCGGGGGTGAGCCCAACATTTGCCAATCCAGATGTCTTACACAGGACACGCGGATGTGTAAGGGGTGCCCCAGTCTAACAAAATACAGCATTTGTTTTTAGAAAAAATGTTCGAATATCTTCTAATCATGCACATATTGAAAATGATTCTAAAGTGTCTTCAGCGACATATGAAATGGCATGTCAGAAGGCCAGCGAGGTCCCAGGGCCTCTGCCATTAGGCCAAGCCACACTGTAAGTCTTCTGCACCTGGCTTTTGATCAGTACCATGATGTAAACAGTTTTAACACATTTTGGGTAGAAAATGTATCTTATCTGCCAGTAAACTGGGTAAGCTCTTCCAGGGCTGAAACTGGGACTCCTCCATTGCGACTCTACCACACAACTCATGCCAAGGGGTAAAATCTGGGGCTGGTGTGAGGCCATCACGAACCTTGGGGAGCACTAGGTCCTCCCCTCCCCTCCCCAGGACCTTGGAATAGCAGCGTGGTGAGAATCTAATGCATCCCTTCCACAGCCCGGCAGCCCTCACTGTGCCCACACCAATCACCACCAGCTAATTAAACTGCAGGCACGAGGGACACGCTCATGTGACCCACAATTATTTTGTAAACTTATGGCATATACCCTGCTCATAAAAAAGAAAAAAGATTCAAAGCAGTTTATAATAGGACATGTAAAATAAGGTAATTCAAAGTACAAATTTTTTTTTATTTTTATTTTTTAGAGACAGTCTCACCTTGTCGCCCTCGGTAGAGTGCTGTGGCTTCACAGCTCACAGCAACCTCCAACTCCTGGGCTTAGACAATTCTCTTGCCTCAGCCTCCCGAGTAGCTGAGACTACAGGTGCCCATCATAACACCCGGCTATTTTTTGTTGCAGTTTGGCTAGGGCTGGGTTTGATCCCACCACCCTTGGTATATGAGGGTGACTGAGCCACAGGCGCCACCCCAAAGTACAAATATTTTTAAAACAAGCCAAAACCATTTAGAAAGAAGAAAAGAAAGAGGTATCTGGAATTATTTAATTATAGTAATGAAAAAATAAATTTATTTCTAAGCTTCCGGGCAACAAAGCCCTAGAGGAAAAGTTTCCATTGTGTGAAGACAGAGATACACCAGTTCTCTGGATATGAACATTGTCCCTGCACCCAATGTGGGCAGAACAGACTTCATTCTAACACGTCAAGAGTTTTGCTTTTATTCAAATTGCCTCCCATATGGGTGGGGGTGGGGATTAAAGACAGACAAACGACCCCCCCCCATTGGTTTGCAATTTAAAGGGAGGCGTGTATCCAAATATTTTTAAATCTTACCAAAATACTTAAAAGTAAAAAGATATTTCACGTAGAATCAAGCACATGAAATCATAAGCCTATAACTCTAACAAAAGACAAAGACAAAAAGTCTTATTTTTACAAGTTGATTTTAAATTTCAAATTTCTTTACTTTTAAGCAGTATCTGCTAACGTTATTGAATGATAAGTCTTTGGAAATGTCAATTAGCCCAAAATGCAGACAGAATTAAGGCAACTAATAATTAGGGGGGCAATGTAGAAAATGACATTTTTAACCACAGATTATAGTTATGGAATCCAGACCATTTGGTGTAAGTTGCCGACATTGTGTCTGAACAGTAGAGAGGTGGCGCGACCTCGTTTTAAATGTCGACTCCTGGGTGGATGTCCTTACTACATCAAGAGCAAAGCAAGGGTCCCACCCCAGTCAGCAGGACCCACAGCCTTCAACAATTACAGTAGTCATTATAATAGTGAAATGAAAGACGGCGGCAGCATGGGGTGCCCGGGAGAGACACTTAGACCGTGATTTGTTGGTTTTCCCTGAAAAAGGGTCTCTGGTGTGAGGCACAGATATCCGGGAACATCCGGAAGACCTGGTCCGGCTGGGACTCCTCGGAAACCTGCATCATGGAGCTGGTCCCACAGTTCTTCCCGGCTTCTTCCACCAGCTGCCGGACGTAGAGCTGCTCAATCTAGAGAGGTCGGGCACAGAGTGAGAGACGGAGGTTCCAAGTGGGGCGGGACTGTCTCTGACCCCAGCCAGAGTCTCTGATCACCCCGTCCAAAACTATCATTCCAAAAGCTCCATAGTCCTTAAATAAATGAGCCCAGACTAGGCAGATGCAAAAAAGGAACAGGGAGCGTTCCTGCAAAGACTGTCATGTGTACTCACCCAATATTGTCCTGACGTGGCCAGCAGTACCCAAAATTCCACTATTAGAGCTTCATTCCTTTGACTATAATTAAATAAGGGCCTGCAAAGCCCTAAACTGTCATTTAGACTCTAACCAAACTGGTAGAATCTTTCAAAAAAAAGTACTTTCAAAAAAAAAAACCACCCAGTGGGCTGGATGACAGGCAAGAAGGGGGACCTCCAACCCCCATCGGAGGCTCCAATAGCCAAAAAGGCCGGACAACTGCCGAGGAGACACCTGTGCCTTGGTGTCTCCTTCACTTTATACTTAGGACTAAATGTGGAACCCCCCATTTCCTATGCCTAGGTCAATTGCATGTGAATTTCCTAGGCCTCAATTCCATGAATGGACTGTATCCATTCATTGATACATTCATTCACCTTGCCTCCGGTGGAAGGGACTGTATTCATTCATTTCCTGGCCAAGGAACCCATACACCTATATATACCCCAAGACTAAAAGCCTAAAGGGTGAGATGGGGAAAGACCGAGAGAGAAACGGAGAGAGCTTTTCTCTCCCCACTTGAGTTCTCTCTCTCTACCAGGAGCTTTAGTGTTTTCTGTA
>CAUYON010064020.1:0-48474 GCA_963573935.1 Arctocebus calabarensis
AAACAGTATCAAAAATACACTACTGGGACCTGATCAAACAGGCCATTCTTGCATATGGCCTGTTCCTTAGAATGTAGTTCTGGTTAACCTCTTTGGCTAAGGGCTACTGCATGCCACAACTCTGCACTGCTAAGAACACAGTAAGTGTAGCAGGCAGACAGTCCTCAGAATGGGAGAAAATATTTGCAGGTTATGCCTCAGACAAAGGTTTAATAACCAGAATACAGAGAGAACTCAAATGTATTAGCAACAAAGGACAAGTGATCCCATCTCAGGGTGGGCAAAGGACTTGAAGAGAAACTTCTCTAAAGAAGACAGGTGCATGGCCTACAGGCACATGAAAAAATGCTCACCATCCTTAATCATCAGAGAAATGCAAATCAAAATCACTCTGAGTTATCATTTAACTCCAGTAAGATTAGCCCACATAACAAAATCCCCAAACCAGAGATGCTGGCGTGGATGTGGCGAAAAGGGAACACTTCTACATTGCTGGTAGGAATGCAAACTAATATATTCCTTTTGGAAGGATGTTTGAAGAATACTTAGAGATCTAAAAATAGACCTGCCATTCATTCCTATAATTCCTTACTAGTTATATATGTAAAAAACAAAAAATCACATCATAATAAAGATATCTGTACCAGAAGGTTTGTTGAAGCCCAATTCATAATTGCTAAGTTGTAGAAGAAGCCCAACTGCCCATTGACCCATGAATGGATTAATAAACGGTGGTACATGTATACCATGGAATACTATGCAGCCTTAAAGAAAGATGGAGACTTTACCTCTTTCATGTTTACATGGATGGAGCTGGAACATATTCTCCTTAGCAAAGTATCTCAAGAATGGAAGAAAAAGTATCCAATGTACTCAGCCCTACTATGAACCTAATTTATAGCTTTCATATGAAAATTAAAACCCAGTTATAGCACAAGAAATGGGCAAAGGGGCAAGGGAGGGGGAAGGAGGGGGGAAGATGGATGGAGGAAGGATGATTGGTGGGATCACACCTACGGTGCATCTTACAAGGGTACAAGTGAAAATTACTAAATGTAGAATATAAATGTCTCCATATAGTGATTAAAAGGCCATGAAGGCTATGTTCAATAGCTCAATGAAATATTTCAGATCGTATATGAAGTCAGCACATTGTGCCCCACGATTGCACCAATGTACACAATTATGATTTAATAAAAAAATTAAAAAAAAACAAAAAATAAAATGTTATCTGTAATTCGTACAGTAAAAGGAAGAGGAGAAGTGAGCCATAACAAGACTCAGGGTAATGAGTGTACTCACATAGATAACCACCGTCACTGAGTTGATGGAGTTTAGAGACCCTAACTGTAAATATCTATACCATGTTATTAGTAATAGCAAAATCTACAATGAATAACATCTTATAAAGTATTTTTGTCTTTTTTTTTATCTGAGACAGAGTCTTACTTTGTCACCTTTGCTGGAGTGTGCTGGTGTCATAGCTCACAGCAAACTCACACTCTTGGGCTCAAGCAATCCTCTTGCCTCAGCATTCTAAGTAGCTGGGACTACAGACGCCCATCACAATGCCCGCCTATTTTTAGAGACAGTGTCTTGCTCTTGGATAGGCTGGTCTCAAACTTCTGAGCTCAGGCAGTCCACCCACCTCGGCCTTCCAGAGTGCGAGGATCACAGGTGTGAGCCAACACTCCCGGCCCCTTTTAAACTATTTTAATATTAATTTCAAAGACAATATATCAAAGTAATAAAATAAAATTTAAAAATGTTTAAAACCAAGTTAATTAAAAAGATACAACAATAATTATTGGAATGATGACTAAAATAATAGCTCATCAAGTTCAATTCTAAAGAATTAAGCTAGAGTTTACTTAAAGTCAATATCACAAATTTATTTTATAAAATATTACTATCACATAATATTAATAGTGCTAATTACAGTGTTATTGGTCATAGTTTTATATTGATTTAATTTGTAAATGGATTTGATCTTTATTGTAGTATAATTCTATAAGCATAAGGAGTTTATTACTAGTTTTAAACTTACTTAAGCAACATTAAATTTTTGCTTTTAAGAGTTCTTGAGAATAATTAACATGCATTGACATTCTTCAAATCTCTAGCTTGAACATATCCTGGTGGGTTTTCTTATTCACAGATTTGGGTCTGAAATATTGCTGTTAAAATGATAAACATTTTTTTACCTGCATTATACATGGGAACTGCCGTATTCATTTTTATTCAAGGGATTACTTTACCTGTCTCATGACCTTTATCTATCTGATATCCTGTTATCCTCTGCGTCTTAGAGGAGTTTATCTGATTGAAACTCATCACGTTTTAAAAATTATGTATAGTCCACAGTGCCTTATACCATGCAAACTGTATTAATCCCTTTTAAGAAGCTGAAGATAAATATAAATTGCAGTTGAATTTATTTCCTGAGCAATAATTTTCTCTCCTAGTAGTATATTTATGACTTGAAAGAACATGTGAATTAGTAGATTTTGCAAAATATCTGTACTACACTACCACCACACAATTTAATCCTGTGAACAGTTGCTACTGTTTACTGACTAGTGCAGAGTGCTGGTGTAATAGTAATCCTTTACAAACAAGTTAAACAGCAGAAAAGGCAGTGCTGGGTATTAAATAGCAGGTTTCTAAGTATTAACAATTATGTCAAGGTCTTTAGTTCTTTTAAGTTAATAATTAAAATCTGACTAGAGTGTTAACATATTCCATACTGCAAGTAGTTTAGAATCTCTTCAAAATACTAGGTAATGGATTGCTCGACTTCTGATCTACCACAATTTCCCTGATGGGCATTCTCATAAGAAAATGTAAAATGTGGCAACTCCCATGGGTCAGTGGGTAGGGCTCCAGCCACATACACTGAGGCCAACGGGTTCAAATTCAGCGCGGGCCAGCTAGAGCAACAATGACAACTGCAACAGAAAAATAGCCGGGCAGTGTGGTGGGCGCCTGTAGTCCCAGCTACTCGGGAGGCTGAGGCAAGAGATCACCTAAGCCCAGGAGTTGGAGGTTGCTGTGAGCTGTGATGCCACAGCACTCTACCGAGGGTGACAGCTTAAGAGTCTGTCTCAAAAGTAAATAAATAAATAAATAATAAAGAAAATGTAAAATGTATGTATTTATTATCAGGAAGGAGTTATCAGAGATCATTTCTAGCCTGATATCTAACACTATCGTTACACTGCTCAGCCCCCACTTTTGCTCTTGGTAGCACAAGCCTCTGCATTTGTACAGCTGCATCTTCCCTCCCGGGGACAGCAGATACATCAATGTTCCAATTGCTGGGCTTTTGCCAACTCACAGAGCCTCTAATCCAAAATTATTTTGAAAAATTAGACCAGGTCTCTGTAGAGTACCTCTCTGAATGTGGAGTTTCTTACATTTCAGACTAGTAATCCATCATAAGACATTTTTATTACCTTGCAAAATATTCTTTTTAAATCTCATTTGCTATTTCCTATGGGCTGTTGTACTTTGAAAGAAATTTACCACCCAGGCATATTTCCCAGAACCTAAGCTCAAACTACGTTTATCAGTTTCAAGTTGTGTCGTATCTTTAAGTGTAGAATATTATAACCCATTATATCATTTTACCCTGGGTTTTAGGCTATTAACCTGATGGGCAATAATTTCTTTTGGAGTTCTTATGGATGTAGCTTTCTTATGCTGCAACACCTTTTAACTTTCTTATCTTTCTCTCTTATCTTTCAAATTCATAGAATTAAGGAGTTGAAATAATATCATCTAAAGCTCCTTCCATTTCTAATATTCAATGTTTCTAAAATTTGGTAGATTGTGATTGTTAATCCTATCAATGATCTATAGCAATGTAATGTTTTTCAATTACTAATGAAGCTATTCAATGATTTTCTTGAACATGTCTGCCATTAGTTTATTGGATGCTGAATTCAACCCTTCTTGATCTTCATAGACCCAAGTTGTTGTGACAATATCTGACACAGATATTTAACCAATGTTTACTGGATGAATTAATGAGAGATATGGCTCCTCTGGAGGTAGGCAGAATGTTTGGGAAGGTAAAGTCCACACTTGCCCGTATCGATGATTCTTGTCTTTTTATTCCCTCAACCCAGTGGGAGCCAATTTTATCATGGTCTGATCCATAAGGGAAGTCAGGAAGATGGGCTCTTCAAGCTGACCCAAAGAATAGAATAGGTGCTCTGGGAGGCCCACGGCAGGTGGATTGCCTGGGCTCAGGAGTACAAGATCAGTCTGAGCAAGAATGAGACCCTGTGTCTAAAAACTATCCCAGCATTATGGTAGGTGCCTGTAGTCTACCCAGCAGGGAGGGTGAAACACATAATAGCCTTGAGCCCAAGAATTTAAGGTTGCGGAGTGTTTAACAGCGCTCTAAGGAGGGTGACAAAGTGAGACTGTCTCAAAGAAAAGAATGGAAAAGAGAGAAAACATTGACCTCACCTCTTATTTGTAGAGAAAAGAGTTATCAAGCATAAAGCCCTCCCATCCTTCATGACCCTACACTCTTAGTTGTATCCTTACCTGTCTTTACTTCATTACCCTGAAACAGATCACACAATGACTGCCCCTGGCCTACCTCCTTACTCCATAAGATTAATCTTTCTACTGTTGCTGTGATTCTTTCACCTCAGACCTCGCCCTATATCTTTGAATTCATCTCTACTACCATTTCCACAACCTTGAAGACATTTAAAGTTTTCCAATTAAAAAAATAAAATAAAATAATAAATAACATAAAGCAAAACAAAAGTAAAGAGAACCCTACAACTCTTTCTTGTAAACAACCTACTGCCTTATCTTTTATAGGCGATCCTTCAATCCTTATCTCTAGTAATTTCTCCATTTTCTAAGCAAATTACCTTTATTCTTAATGTGACATAATATTCACCTCCAGTACTTTGTTAAATCTTTCCTCTTAAAATAGGAAGTAACTTCTTAACTTCTAAATGAAATGATTTTTAGTCTGTATCATTAACCTCTCTGAGGGTTCCATAAATGTTGCAATTTCATTTCTCTTTGAATTTTTTATTTGTTTACTCCTCTCTTCTAAATATGAAGCAGCTTCACTATAACATTATATGAGATAGTATAGGCAAAGTAATTGTCATACTTTTTAAAAATAGGAATTGTTAATATCTGCATTGGTTATTACTATTATTGTTGTTTTCCTATTCTTTTAAATTTTGATATTTAAAGGGTTCTTTCATGAATTGTTCTTTTGACATCACACCAATTTGCCTCAAATTATTTCTAAACTGGTAATATTTTAAACTAACAGCCATTATCTCTCCAATTTTTTTTAATGTCTGTCCTCATTTGCCTCTCCTATAATCTGAAAGTTTGTGTCTCTCCAAAATTCCTGTATCCCGTACGAGATGACGTTTGGACGTGGGCCATTGGAAGTGGAGGAGGTTGTCAGGGGAAGCTCTCAGAACTGAGATTAATGCCTTTGCAAAAGAGACCCCAGAAGGCTGCCTCACCCTTTTCACCCTGGGAAAAGAATTCATGTGAGAAGTAACTACCTATGAATTTGGGAGTGAAACCTCGTCAGATACTGAAACTGCTGGTGCCTTGACAGTGGACTTTCCAGGCTACAGAACCAAGGGAAATAAATTTCTATTATTTACAATTGAGTCAGTTTCTGAGATTTTTTTTATGGTCGCCCAAATAGACTAAGACAGCCTCCATTTCATTATTTCTGTGTGCAAAACTTACAAACATACCCCGAATGTCCTGGTGTAGTATTCTAACTTCTGAATACTTTTCCTCTCTTCACTTTTGCCCATCTACAAGTCAAATAATCCTCTAAACTGAGCAAGAACCATCTTTCTAAAATCCTTTAATACCACTTTATCACTGCCATATTAAAAGTCCGTAACATGGAACATATTCTTCTTAGCAAAGTATCTCGAGAATGGAAGAAAAAGTATCCAATATACTCAGTCCTACTATGAAGCTAATTTATAGCTTTCATATGAAGGCTAAACCCAATTATAGCACAAGAATACGGGGAAAAGGGCAAGGAAGGTGAGGTGAGGGGGGAGGATGGGTAATTAATTGGTGGGACCACACCTACGGTGCATCTTACAAGGGTACAGGTAAAACGTATTAAATGCAGCATATAAATGTCTTAACACAATAACTAAGACAATGCCATGAAGGCTATGTTAACCAATTTGATGAAAATATTTCAAATTTTATAGGAAGTCAACACATTGTGCCCCATGATTGCACTAATGTACACAGCTATGATTTAATCAAAATTTAAAAAAAGTCCGTAACATGCTACAGTATGTGGAGTTCTCTTTTATTTGGTAATCATTCTGTGATAAGCACTGTGATTTGTGAACTCCCTACATGCTACATCTCAAATATATAACAATATATACTTGTGAATCAATTGTTCTTAGAAAGGTCATGGTTTTCAATTCAGAGGAGAAAATTGCAGGATGGGCTACAGTGAATTAAGAATCTTTTCTACCACCTGGTCTAGATATGATGAGAGCCAGGGTAGTTTCACTGGGAATAAAAGTGATAGTTTCTATGGTTATTTCATATATAGAATCAGCAGGACCTGCGGATTTCTAGAATAACATCTTGGTTACCGGTTTTAGTAATTGGGTAGATGATGTTAATATTAATTCAGAAAAATAAACAGGGACAGAGTTCATAGTGGGAATGCCATTTTTAATTCTTGAGTTTGAGTTGTCTGTTACACATCGTAGTGGAAAGGTCTACAAAGCAATTGAATATGAGGTTTTCAATTTTAGAAGATGCAGTGGGGCTGGTGATTCTGACATGAAAATTAATGGTCAATCATAGAACTCAAACATCAGCAGCAAAATTTTATTTATGATGAAGATAATTTAAAGAACAGCAAGACATACTATTTTTAAGGGAGGTAATAGCAAAGGTATTAATATGTAAATAACATTATATAATCCATATGTATAAGATTGCCTTGACTTCAGCAAAATAGAAATATCATTATCATCAATTATGTGTCTCTTCTTCCAAGGAATTTATTTTAGTAAATGTTGACTCTTGAAATACTTCTATGCAATTTAAGTCACTTCTTAAAACTGAACTTGTTTTAATGAAAAAAAAAACTATTAAATGTTGACTGAAAAAAAACAAACATAACAACAATTTCAAGAAATTCAAAGCACCAGGGTAGGGACTAATAGAATATGATGCCAAGTTTGAAAGGATGGTAAGTTTTCCTTTTCTTTCTGATGTTTGATGACAAGAGAGAACTGAGACCAGATTATAAAAGTCCTATTTTTTTCCGTAGTAAAGTTGAAGCTGCTGTCTGGGTATATCCATAGTTAGTTTCATATGAGGAGTTGTTCTATTTGGAAAACAAGTTGCTATTATGATATAATATAAGTGGTTTTGAAATTAACACTATGGTGTGTTTTTTCTCAGGAGAGTGCCACGAAGCTAGGAAAAATGGCAAGCGTGTTGTCATCACCGCATCGGATTTAGTGTTTCATTCCTCAGTATGCTACTTATCAGCTTGAAGCAGGGAACTGGTGAATGCAGAGAATCCTTTTTTTAATTTGGTCCGAGGTTCAAGTTGAGCAAGGAGAGTTGTGATTAGAGGATACATTTCGCAGTGGCAGAGCTCTTCCCCCAAGAATAAAGCTGCAAGGAGCTTCCAGCTTAGACACAGTTCTGTGGGCATGTTTGTGCCAGGAGGGATCTGAAGATTCAGCTACAGATCGGAGCAAAACTCAGAGGGCAATGTTGGCTGTTTGGTATCTGCAACAACAGTCATGAAGTATCTAAGATAAAACCTGAGCTGCTGACACTGAGATGATGTGATAGACTCCCCTGGGGCTGAGTTACTGGGATACTACACACCTGCTAAGTATTGGTTTGGATAATATAGAAAGAAAATCAATTTTCATGTGGCCATGACCATCCTCAGATCCTCTCTAGTAATGGTCCTGAGTGTCAGAAGGGAAAGGGCAAAAAACAAGTGGAATGCAGAAAGATGTGTTCACCCTGGCTCCAGAGAAGATGGTGATTCTGAGGCAGGCAGCCATTGAGACAAGTGCCAACACTTGGAGACCACAAGCTCTGGCTACCCGCTTGGAGGCCAGAAGCTCTGACTAGCTGCTTGGGGACCACAAGCTCTGGCTAGCTGCTTGGAGACCACAAGCTCTGGCTAGCCGCAGTTTTGCATTCCTTTTTACTATGAATAATAAGCACTAACAGAATACTAACTCCAGCCAGTGCAGGTAAAGACTGACTGCCTTGCCAAAGCTTTACTGCGTGATCTGGGGAGAACTACTTATAAGGAAATAGAAAATGTGTGCTTTGAGAATCATCACTTTCAGATAATATGCTCATGGGAAGCACTTATATTTTTTAAGTCCCTCAGGAAAGGCAAACTGTACTTGAGAGTTATTACTGAGATGATATCTTGCCTTGTTCTCCTAGAAAATTATAGTCCGTATTAAAAAAGTAAAACTGAAAAGAACTGACCTCTCTTTAGGCAAGAAGACTCCTTTTCTGTATATATTATCTTGATTGAGACTAGTTTATGCCGACAAATGAAGACTCTCCAATTGTCTCCTTGAAGATGATACATCTTGCTGGAAGGAGTTTAACGGGTACAGTCTTATGAGTTCTGGTTACAGTCTTAGGCAGAAATGCCTTCAGCTCTTACATGATCCTTTATAAGTGGGTCATTGCATCCTAAAAAGAGCTGGAGTTTGTCCTCATTTTGTCACACAAAAACTATTAAAGTGCCTGTAGTCTCAGCTACTTGAGAGGCTGAAGCAAGAGAATCACCTAAGCCAAAGAGCTGGAGGTTGCTGTGAGCTGTGACACCACGGCCCTCTACCAAGGGAGACAAAGTGAGACTCTGTATATAAAAAAAAAAAAAAAAAAACAAAACTATTAAAGAAAGAAAGAAAAATAGCGTATTCGATTTGAACCTTACTATAAATTAATTTCATTTCTCAGACACCCTCCCTCCTCTGCCACCTCCGCCAATGCCCGTGGTATTGGCATAATTATTATTATCACCTACTCTCATTTTCAATGTTTTGAGGGGAGGATTCGGATAATATTCAATACATTGCAGGTCACCAATTCAAACAGGAAACTAGAAAAATTCATTTAATTAGAAAGGGCTTTCCAGATCACTCATTTTTTAGTCGCTTCATACATGAACCTACAAAATATTATTTCTTTTCTAAGTTAATTCTAATAAAAATGTACTTTCAGATGAGAAGAGTTAACTTCTCTGCCCATTTTAGTTCCAGACCATGTTCCAGAAATTGAAAGAATCTGACATTAAGAAAAAAAAAAAAAAAGGCAGAGTATGTTTAAGAGAGATCCTGTTTTGTATTTCAATTGCTGTCTTGTTTCCATTGCGCTTGGAACAGATGTTGCCTTTATTTGAGATGCGGCAGCATTTCAGTCTTCAACCAAGCAAAGTATTTCAGTTGTAAAGGCTTTAAGAACAGAAATAGAAAATGATTCAGAGTGGAACTAGAAAAGGAACCAGAATGTAACAACCTCTCTTCTTTTCCCTGTTGGTTTCATTTCGAGGAGGAAGGTTCTGGAAAATTTCAGATCCTGGGGCTCCAAAGCATCTTCCAGGTGAAACCTCCTAGGACTTGGTGGTTTTGCAGCTTGCAGGATTATATCCCTTACACATATTTCATTCTAACTACTGGTAGAACTGCTTGAAGATTTTATGTGACCTTATGTGATGGGGGAAAAAAAAAGACAGCTGGTCCACAATTTGAGGCTCAATTGGAGAAAAAGGCTCTAAGACCAAGAGTTTCTGTTTTTCTGCAATAGCTCTTTATTTCCCAGTTGTTAGAAATGACAGGGAGGCTTCTTTGCCACATGAGAATCAGCATAAAAGTCTCTTAAACACTGATAACCATAAAGGTTTGCAAAGAAAAAAAAAATTAGGTGAAAAGAATTGTAGTAGCAGCCAAGCTTTATCTGATTCACTGTGGCATAGTGCGTCCTTCCCCTGTCACTTTAAATTAGAACTAAAGCATATTGCTATCCTCAAAATCTATAGCTGAAATATCTCTTGGTGACACTAGACTTTATAAATTGAATTCATAATTAGGCTTAATCTTTTCATAGATGGTAAAATTCTCTCTTGCTAAATGTGCCTCATATTTCCTTTTCTTGCCAATAAATGATATTAGCCTAAGAGTAAAACTAAAACTTTCATCACTTCTGACAAGAAGCCACAGATTTCGTTCATCTTTCTTTTCTTTTCTTTCTTTCTTTTTTTTTTTTTTTAAGGTGAACTTTCTGGGTCAGCAAAAGCCACCTTCAGCTTTTGCATTAGACGGTAAACTTGTTCCTACTCTTCTAAGTGTCCTAAACACAAACTACAAATGATTAGCTGTTTGTTTATATGGTGAAGGGGATTTTAAGTATAAAGCTTACATATATTTGTTTAAGTATTTTAAATTTTCAAATAGAAATTATGATTGAAATAGAAATGAATGATTTTGACTGGTATTGATGGAAACTAAAATCAAACTTTCCCATTAATGCATATTATTTAAAGAACATAGCACTGAGGATATTTGAGTTATCTCAAAAACTAAGGGACAATGCCTCAAAACCTACACGAGGTACACAAAATACTAGAAAATATGAGGAAATTATCAACTAGCTTTAACTCTGACATTATTCCTATACCAAAGTTATAGGTACTATTAACAGTGTAAAAATATGTTACATATTCTAGAAAGCTTATCTGCCACAAAATTAATAAGTGAGTCACTGCAACTTTAAAAAATAATTGTTCTTAATTCTATTAACCAAACTAATCAATTTGTTTTGTCAATTAAATGATGCTTATTTTCTACACTCTTAAAAAAGTAAAGAACTTTGTTTTCAGTCTGTAGTAGCAACAATACCAACAAAAAGTGGTTAAATACTTTTTATAAATATATGAAAGCAATTCAAAAAACCACTACAGAGCCATGTAATAGCACCAACTACCATTTACTGAGGATTTGATATGTACCAGGCTCTGATCTACCGATTTGCTTACATTCTTATGACTAAAAAGTTCCTTTAACATCTGTGTTAGACGATTACTATTTTCCCGTTTTCCAGATAATAATTGAGTATCATCTAAAGTAGCATATATAAAATGTAATTTCACTATGAAGATCAGTGGGACTTTTGCTCTAAGGATATGTCCTCTCAGGAGAGACTATTTCCTGAACCTCGAATTAAGTCCATGGTCAAGGAATGAGCGCTATATTCATTAATACGCAAATACTCACATAACTTTTATTGTTAACCCACCAGTCTAACAATATTTAGAAATTTTAACTTTCTGCTTACTTGATCCCCTGTTTGATTACAAACACCTGTCTTTGCATTTCTTGCAACAAATCTATCAAAAACATTCTCATTCACAGCAGTTCAGGGCATTCTGCAGGGGCGGAGTCCTCCCCCAGTGCCATGGGTCAGCCTCCTGGACCAGTTTATATCTTGGGCAGTTTTACCTAATAACATAGAACATAAATGTGCATAGACACACATACTCACAACGTAAAAGTGCACAGACACACATACTCACACAGCAAAGGCAGATTGGATGACAGAACTATGGTAAGTCTGGGTATAGTGTACTTAAGACACAAGGAAAACTAAAAAAGGATTGGATAAAACACCTGAGTAAGATTTTGAGCAAAGCACGAAGTCATGATCACTGCTTTATAGATCTTGCTAAGGGTTATTAACTTGTGTCATTACCAGGTCCTCCCTAACAATAATCTTCACAGGTGTTCCCTAAGTCTCCTTGCTTTTCTTTCCCAGTAAGGTTTTTCTCCTTCTTTTTCCTAATGGAAACATTAGAAAAAAATAATGATTCATAAACTCTGCATGTAGTCACTTTTGAGCACTCCTGGAAGTCTAAAACTCAAGGAACTGATGGGTGAACTTACTACCAAGACTCTCTGATCAAAAGGGTCCCATCCTCAACTGTGCTTGTGTGGGGCATTAGGAAACAGAGACATAGAGCCATGAAATTATTCCCAATTCACCCTAACAATAAAGGAATTCCTCATTATCCTTTTCCTGAGTTCCAATGTTAAAATGTTACCTAGAATTAAATTATTGTTGAGAAAGGTTTTTGCAACTGTCTGTTGTGTAAAAATACTCCTCTCTTTTTTTGCTCAGGGCTATCACGTTGGCTCACTTCTGTCTGACTGCCTTACTGCTCCTGGGTTCTGTTTTCCCACTTAAAGATTTGAGGACCATCCTGGAATTCCATTAGTGAACAAGGCTGAGCCACAATTGCATGCAGGTGGTAGCCGTGTGTTACATCAGGTTAGTTGAGAAGAAGGACTGAATAACGCAGGCAAGCATTCCTCTGGAAGACTGAAAAACTGTCTCTGAAACCCATGTGGCTTTAAGTTCCAATTTAAATGAAAGAATTGGGAGGCAGGCGCAATGCCAAGCCATTCCTATATGACAGAAAAATTTGGACTTGGTACAGATGCCACTTACTGAGAAGTGCCTTTAGCGTCCTCCTTAAGCCATACTTAACAACTAGTGACAAGACAATATGGCCTTGGCACCTAGCCCACCATCAGCACTCACACGGCGTTGGTCATAGCGTTTGCTTTGTGGGGCAAGAAGTGGAGGCGAGAAGCTGGCAGGAAGGCATGGTGCAGCCTCGGGTCTGCTCCTGAAGAAGGCAGATTCTAGCAGGGCAGGAGGAAGAGGAGCATCCCTTGGAGCTGGATTGTGATGGTTAAAGTGCAGAGACAGCGTGGAAACACAAGGCCAGTGCTCAGGAGTGAGAAGGAAGGATTAAACCTAAAACATCAACCATCACTAAACCTGCAGCTAAAGGCAGCACCTGCACGCTCCTTTTTGTCTTATGTGTATTAGGAACAAGTGAACACCTCTTACCAGCATCCAGCTCTTGAGGTTGCGTTTTCTGGGGCTGTGATCTTTAAATCTCAGGCTGCAGACTGTTACCAGTCCATGCTCTGTTAGGAACCAGGTCACAGGGCAGGAGGTGAGAGGCAGGAGAGCTCACGAAACTTCATCTGTATTTATAGCTCTTCCCCGTCTGAGCCCTGCCACCTGCCAGATCAGAGGTGGCATTAGTTCCTCACAGGCGTGTGAACCGACTGTAAACTATGCATTTGAAGGATCTAAGTCGTGCACACTTTGGGACAATCTAATCCCCTCCACACACCTTTGGAAAATTATCTTCCAGGAAACCAGTGCCTGCTGCCAAAAAAGGTTGAGGACCATTGCTCCGAAGGCATTTGTCTTTGTTTACATGGATTTCCCAATCAGGGAAAAGGAACATGTTGCTTGAGCCCAACACTCCCGAAGGAATGAAAGAGACTATGTGCAGTTTGTTAACATGTCATAAACAGGTGTGGTTACAAACGTCATGCTAAGCAAACAGGCAGCATGTTCAAAGGCTCCAATTTTTATGATTTTCTGTCAATTTTTATTTTTAAAACAAAATAAAGTTATTTGCTGATTCACATGCGGCAGTGAAATAGAAAAGAGACCTTGGTAAACTAGCTGAAAATCCCTAAGCAGCAAAAGCAGAATTCCACAGCCGGATTATCTCACAGGCCACAGGCTTATCAGGAATCAGGAGGGTCTGAGATGGGTTTTAAGAAAGTCAGAAAACTCTCTGGTCAGTAAGGCCTAGGGAAAGATCTGAGTCATCTGTCCAGTAAATTGCTATTTAACAAACAATATTAAACACACGCTGTGTTTGGAGATCTTTGGGAGGCACTGGGGATGCCTTTTAATAACATTAATCAAAGTAGTTAGGGAGAACCAGTTATGTGCCAGGCCCTTCTCGCAGTACTCTGCACGTAGTGGGTACGTCAAACCCCACGACAGCATCAAAATGTTATTACTGTAAAGAATTTTATTAATTTTAAATTGTTTAATTATTTGATTTTTGTCATTATTATGCGGAAGCTGAAACAGAGGGACAGCACGAAGATTTTGCAAAATTGCATTGCATGGAATGATTAGGAACTTAGCTCCACTTCTGGAGTTTGAGTAGACAAGCACAGCCCCATAGGGCCCCTCTCCACTGGGTAAGGCGCTGCCTACTCTTCTCTGAAACAATCATGGCAGGTCTGTTTTGCCTTATCTATTGATGCTTGAGTTTCTATGTGATAGCAGCTATTTCTTTGTTTCAAACAAAATAAGCAACTACATTTACACCTAATATTTTGAAATTAGAAAAGAAAGAAAATTACCTCAAACTAAATCTATGCTCCCTGAAAGTTATTTTTCTTTATCTCCATTATGAACTCCACACACACACACACACACACACACACACACACACACACACACACACACACACAATTAAGTCTTGCTAATGTATTAGATGCCGTAAGCTTCTAAAGAAAAAGCAGCTTATATAAAAAATGCCAGTTGACCAATTTTACATCAGTGAATTAAGAGTTTAAAATATTTCTGGGGTTTTGGATGGTTGCTGAGACGAATTGTACCTTAAAAAAAAACTTTTTCACCCATCAGAATGCATTAGGAACTTATTCCAGGACGCATTTTAGTATTTTATTACACAACTCAGTATCTTTCTCTAAACCTTCCCTGTCTGGTTTTTGTCTAACTGCATTGTCTGTGGCAAACGAGTGTTTGCTGCATCATCAAGCTTTGCTGATTTTCTGTCTTATCCACATTTATAGGTGAATCACCCTTACACATTTGAGAGCATCTGAAACAGTCGTGTGGCAATAACAACTCTGTTTCCAAGAGGTGGAGCTCAGAAGAAAGCCACTCTCCCATTATAATGTATATTTAATGGAAATTTTGCAAGGCCCACTTCTCAAATAACAACCTTAGTCTGGCCAAATTTTAACTACAGGCTTTTAATATAGAATGAATGTGTACTCGGGCGGCGCCTGTGGCTCAAAGGAGTAGGGTGCCGGCCCCATATGCCTTAGGTGGCGAGTTCAAGCCCAACCCCGACTAAAAACTACAAAAAAAAGGGAAAAAAAAGAAAAAGAACATGTACTCTACTGATACCCTCAGACTTAGTACATCAGTATATCACACAGGATATCTGGAGTTTTATTGTTAGAGCTCTGACGTCCTAGAGCAGCCCTGGCCAGGCCTCCGTTTTCTCTTGCACATTCCTGCTTCTGTCGCTCCATTCTAAGAATGGCCCTTTCCTTGCACGAATCTAGGATCAATGAGCAAATAGGGGATGATTTTCATTGCTTAGGCTTCATATGTACAATTGTCAGTTGACGATAAGCTCTGGGAGGGCCCGGATTGTGGATGTCTTCCCTGTTGATTTATTTCAATATCTATCCCAGCGTCTGATGCACAAGAGACTTATTTAAAAATTAAGAAAGGGATTAATGAATTGCCATTGGGAATTTCCTGATGTTAATGGTCTTGATGAGCCACAGGGGGCCTGACCCTCCTATTTTCTATTTGTGCAGGTGCAATCTTTCATGGATCGCTCCGAAAGCTCTGAAGTACTTCTTTTAGGACTTTTCTGAGCTGAGGACAATCTCAGACTTTATGGAGCATTTTTTCTAAGCAGCCTTCTCTTCACAATCTAGACTTTTTCCCCTGAATTAGGTGTGTCTCTGTGCCAGCGTTTTCTCCTTGACGTTGAATCTGGCAGTTCCTGCTTCTTTGAGATCCAGTGGCGTTTGTATCTCTGACTTTAATACGCCAGAAACCCGGTGTCCCCAGGCATCGAGACTGTGAAGCCTTATCCAGGACAACACTCCTGGTGGAGAAACTTTTCTGTAGTTTTTCTTTTTTATTTCCTATAAAGCAAGCATAAGATTTAGTCTTCTTGAAGTGAGACCAGCAGATACGTAGGTAAACAATATGCCGTGGGAATTTGCATCTCTATTTTCCAGGGATGTTACTATGACGTATTACTTAATTAAAGGAGTGAGACTTTAGCAGTAAAAGCTCGTCTCTACAATCACTTCTCTGAATCACATTTCCTTACACATCAAGGATTTTTATATAATGTGGCATTCTTGAAACATTAAAGTACGCTCATTTCATATTTTATTATCAGTGGTTTATATTAGCCTCCCTCCTCACACATACTTGCTTCCTAAAGAGAGACGTTTTTAACATAACCCCACATATGTGGCCCTTTTATGATTGGCCCCCTGTATTTTGAGAAAGAAATAAAAAATGTTTCCTCAATATCATTTTCTATCCTCTATATTTGCCTTCCTGCCTTCCTTTCTCCACTCTTACTTTGTCCCTGATTTGAGACAGATATTTCTGTGGATAGAACAGAATTTTCTAAAGAAAATGTGTTTTAATATTACTGAGACTGATGGTGAAGGTTAAAGTGTGAGTTAGGCAGGAGTGAAAGTGTGGTTTCTACTTTAGAGTTTAGTTTTCTTCTTATTCCTGCTTCTTCCTAAAATGACAGTAATTCATGAATGGCTGGGCTTTTCTTCCCCAATAATCCACAATAACCAATTCCCTGTAGAAAACTGAGAAAGAGCTATAAAATCTGGCTTCAACTTCTTGCCAAAAATCAAAATATGTCATTCTCAAAAGCCGAGGCAAGCGACAACTACGTAGACAAAAACAAAATTGTGTTTGTTTTTTTTTGTTTTATTATGTATATGCATGTAATCATCTGAAAACATAAATTCCATGTAAGGCCAAAAACTGAAAAAATATAGTGATTCCACTTGATAGATTTATAAAATTCCCTCTTGAGAAAGAAAGAAAGAAAGAAAGAAAGAAAGAAAGAAAGAAAGAAAGAAAGAAAGAAAGAAAGAAAGAAAGAAAGAAAGAAAGAAAAAGAAAGAAAGAGGCGTTGTTAGTTACATAGTCTTTAGAAATTAGGAGAGTAACTGTGAAAAGTCGGTGAATCTGCTTCTATTTATGGAAATATCACTAACTGAATATCTTGGAAAAAAGTCATATCTGTACGAGCCCAGTAGAATTGGAAAGAAATAATGTAAAAATGGAAGAAAGGCTTAGCATGACTAGCTCCATTCGGCTTCTGAGTCCCTGCAGTAATATCCTTTAGGTTAAAAGCTTCTGCCTAGCTCTCCATGTAGGCCAGCTAATTATAGAAAGAACTTGGTTTATAGTTCAATTCTAGAAGAAAGATGATAACTGTCTCTCTCCCAAAACTAACAGGGGAGATGAGAAAATTATACATACAAGTAACAATTATAGCAAAGATTTACGGGAACTCTGTGACCTGACCTAAGAAATTTTACACCCCCTCAAACCCTTGCTGATGCTCAGGTGTCTGGTCCTCTGTCACCTCTTGCAAGCTCCTGTCTTCCCTTAACATAAAAAGGAAGCTCCATGCAAGGTGCCTTAATGTGAATCTTCAGGACGTTAGTCCTCCAGCTGCTCAGTTGGCTGTATAAAGTTGCTTTTCTTGCCACAATGCCGTCTTGTCTGTCCTGTGGTAAATGGTACAAGCTTAGAGTCAGTTACAGTGAAAGAAATATCAAGGGACAAAAAAAAATTATTAGGCTAATCCCACAGAAATAAACACTGAAATAACATGCATTGAAGTTGATGGTTTTCTGGGTCATCGGAAGACATCCCATGTCTTAGAGCTGTTATTAAAAAGGTGGCATGATGACAAGGCATATGAGCCAGTTAATATGGGAAACTGTGTCAGGGAAATACATAAATAAAGTTGGTTCCTCCCTAAAACAAAACTACAGCCTATGCAATGAAAAATAAACCTAACACACCAAACCAAGAGAGGATAAAACTTGCCTGTATCCATCTGACTCCAGACAAAAGGAAAACTATACACCATATGCTAACTTAATTATAAGCAGCCAACTTTCAAGCAGTTGTGCAAACTATAACCACTTTATGTGTGGAATTAAAAAAAAAATACCTGAACAATTAGATGGGGAAGATTCCTAACATGGAAGTGACAATTACACTTGGTCTGAACAAACACATGCATACTATTTTATTCTTAAATACATTCTTAAAGCAAGGACTTAAGGAATTCCTACAGATGTAATTTCAAGCGATATAAACTCAGAACAATGACAACAACAACAGATCACAAAGCATGAGAGCAAACAAACAGCCTACTCTGTCGGAGGAATCGATAAAAGACAGCACCAAACATGCAAGAAACACACAGTTTACAATTAATGGATACATAACGGAAATTAGTATGTCAAAATATTGAAAGAATTAATTTTTTATTTAGGGAGTAATGAGACAGTAATAGTTATCTTTGAGAATACTCATACCATGTACTCAATATTTGTCCTCCTTACCCAAATTCGTGTCTTGAATCTTTAATCCCTAATTCAATAATGTTTGGATATGGGGCCTTCGGTCGATAATTAGAGTGAGAGGAGGTCGTGTGGGTAGGGGTCTGGTCTGATGAGATGAGTGCACCAAATAGTGTCTCTCTGCCCTGGGAGGACAGTAGAAGGTGGTGGCTATCCGTAGGACAGGAAGACAGCCCTCACCAGGGCCCAAACACACTGTCACCCTGACCTCCGACTTCTAGCTTCCAGGACTACGAGAAACGCATGTCTGTCGTGTAAACCACACAGCCCAAGGTTCTGTGTTCTTAGCAGATCACGCATAGTCATAAAGCCTATCTTTCCAAAGTGATTTTGTATTTAATTTTGCCCAATTTCTTGACAGCTGGTTTTACATTCTTTCACACGTCCAGATCCATATTTTCTTTGTATAAAAATGGTAGGCCAATTCCTCATATTTTTTCCTGCTTCTAAGTAATTTTATTTATTTTTTAATTCAAGCTAATAAGAGGATACACATGTTTTTGGTGACATGATAGCTTCTGTAATGCTTGAGTCGTGGCTATGGGTGGCCAGTTACCTACATAGTGTTCATTGTACCCACTGGATAGACTTTTGCCCATCTGTTGATCCCGCCTATCTCCAGCTTGATTTCCACTGAGTTTTCCATCCCTTTATTCACATGTGTGCTCATCAGTTAGCTCCAATTCAATAATGAGTGCTTGTGCTGTTTGTCTTTCTAGTCTTGAGCTCCTTCACTTAGCTCTGAGGGTATGTTCAAAGTGTTGTGAAAGGTATTAGTTCCTCTTTTTTTTTATGGCTGAGTAGTACTCTGTGGTATACACATACCACATTTTATTACCCCTCTCATGACTCAATGGACACTTGATTGATTTCACATCTTTGCAATTGTGAATTGTGCTACCATGAACATTCTAGCACAGGAGTCATTTGATAATTACTTGTTTTTTTTCTTTTGACCTTGGTATAGCTCTTAAGGTAAGAAAACCTGTGTCAAGATCATGACCCTTCATTCCCACCATGCCACCAGAATTCAGCACAAATTCTCTGTCTCCAGTTCTGAACAACCTCTATAATTTCAGCACCAACAGGTCTTTTTCCCCCTAAGAGTTCAACAATACTTTTTAAATAATAATAAAACATTCATCATTCATTCACCCAACAATCTTTTTATAAATATTTATAAAGTCCTCTCTATATACTGTGCACTTATAGTTCATCAATTAACTACCACCACCACCACAACACAAAAAGATGCCTACCCTTCTGGTTATGCTATAGTTTGATGCTATAGCTTAGGTAAACACGTACTAGGGATACTCTCATTAAATAAAGAATTACCAACCTTGAGAGAACATGGTTAAGTGTTACAAAAATTTTGCCTGTGCATATTGCAATTCTAGTGATTTTTACTGGCCTTAATAATTCTTAGAAAGAAATTGACATTTGGATGGGGACAAAGTAAAAGCAAGTGAATTGCCATGTTCACATCTGGGGGAAGAGTGTGTCTGGTAAAACACAGGGCTTGAAAAAAGGTCTTTAGCATGGAGTATGTCCAGAATGTTCAAAGAACAGTAAGGAGGCTGGCGTGTCTATTGGTGGAACAGAATGAGCAAAGGGGGCAGCAGTGAGAAATGAGCTCAGAAAAAAGTAGCAGGGAGAACAGAACATCAATAAAGACCAGAGCAGGGGTCTGTGTCTATTATTAGATCTTTTTTATATTCTCTCTACATTTCTAGTTGTTTCTAGCTAGAGGTTGCATTGACTCTATGCATAATATTACTGCCTAAAATAGTCTTCCTTCCTTCTTTTTTTCCAATTGAACATTTTGTTTATGAACCGTAGATAAATAAATATTCATTCATAACAATGTTGTTCATTTATGTATAATAGGATGGTAACAGGATTGATTATGGACGCAGGCTTCTCTACCTTGCAAGCAGTGGAGTGAAAGCTGTTATCCGCACCAACATGACATATCTAAACAATGACACCTTCGGTATCCCAGGAAATGGATAGGGCCCATTGTCACTGGAGACAAGTAACTGACATGTGAACATAAATCCATGGGTAACTCAGGCTTTCTGGCACTTCTATTTTTGGGGGAGGCATGAAAGATAAATTTTACCTCTAAAAGATAATAGCAAAACTTTCATTATTCACTCTAATCATTCTCTGTGTTCTTTAAAGTTGAATAATTTATCTAATATTTTCATGCTCCTCGATGCTCTCACAGAGGGTGACACTTTCCTGTGACAGAACACTGACTGTTTTGTCCAATGGCTTACGTGACTGCCTTGTTCAGTCATGAGCACCTTGAAAGAATTAGTGGTACCTCATTCCTTGTTGTTTTCCGGTACTTCATGCAATATCTGACTAAAAGTATTTGCTGAACAATGATTGCCTAATTAATGATGCTGCAATGAAACTATCATAATTGTCATTCTTGACAGACCTTGGGCAGGAGCCCATTTAAATGAAAGGAAGAAGTTGCATCAACGACATATTCCCTCACTTTAATTTGGCTTAATGGTGTTACTGATCATCACAACCTAGACAAAGTCTAATAAAACTAATAAGGAGGAAAGTCTGCAAAACACATGTAACTATTTTTAGTGATTCTATTTCTTCGAAGATATAATTTGAACATATCAACTTGCTTTGGCCAATAGAACTTTAGTGGGTATAAGTACAAGCTTAACTGTGCCCCTGAGATTTGGTTCAACTCCTGAGTTCCAGCAATTTGTCAGAGGAACTTTTCTGGGCTACCTGCTACCCTTTCAACCTGAGTCTCAGCATAAAAATACATGAAGCATATAAGTACCACGTGATAAGGGAGGGGAGGGGGGAGGCTGGGTGGAGGGAGGGTGATTGGTGGGACCACACATATAGTGCATCTTAGAAGGGTGCAGGTGAAACTTACTAAATGCAAAATACAAATGTCTTCATACAATAACTAAGAAAATGCCATGAAGGCTATACTAGTTTCATGAAAATAGTTCATATTGTATATGAAACCAGCACATCATACCCTTGATTGCACTAATGTACACAGCTATGATTTAATAAAAAAATATATATATATGAAGCAAACTTGAAGTCAACACAGAGTCTTACACCATATCCGGGGAATTGCAGGCTGCCTGTTGAGAGTGGAGCCAGCCAGGTGACTCTTCCCGCACCCCCGTGCAGGAGCCCAAAACTTACTATTGTATGCCACTGACTTTTGGTGTATTGCTTAGCATCTGTGTAAATTCCCAAGTAAATACATTTGTAAGAAAGTTTGAAAACTGCCACTATAGATTGAACAAGTTTAAAACATTTTTTTAGAGCCACAGAAGGCAGGAAGGAAGGAAAGAAGGAAGTCAGAAGGACGCAGAGAGGCTTTAGTGCAAATAGGAAAAAGTTTTTCTATTTTCACATTAAATACAAAAGTAGAAAAAAATAGGTAAATAAACTTTCTACATTTAATCATAGAAAAAAATGACAATTTCAAGTTGCATTAGGGAATTAAACTTGATTTGACATCTTAGATATTTAATAGGCATTTGTAGATTTCAGTGGCAAACATTAAAAAGAAAAGGTTTAAGAGATCTTTTGTCCTTTTCTCAAGTCTTGGGAACGCAAGTGATTGGCTACGCAAACCACTCAGTTGCATTGATGCACTGATGAGATAGAAAAAGCTAAGATCTCAGAGAAGACTTTCTCTCGATACTTATACAATTAACCTGAAAGAACCCCCTCTGCGTTTATGCTGTTATGTTATTACCTTGTTACGGGTATAGGTCCTGACTTTTATAAGCTTAGCATGCTAATGGCTCCTTCACTTGGGATCCATAAAAAATACATGCATTTTCTTTTCCATTAACTGCTAGCCTTCCTAGATTTTTCTGGTTTTCTGAATTATTAATAACACCACGCTTTGCTAACAGTTGTTGCCATCAGCATCACACGTTTATGAAGTACACATCTGCTTCGATCACAGTCAGATGCTGTACAAAGGGAGGTAAAGAGATCTGACCCCTGTAATCTACCAAAAGTCAGTCTTGTAGAGGGAACTGTGAGTGACATGACTAAAATGAAAATTTGTTGTTTTTTTTTTTTAACTTGTGAAGAATAAAATGGTTCTTACATGCGAGAGAGAGGAAATTGATTTTTATGTGGCAGCGGAGGAAGAAAACTTCCTATTTGTGTAAGGTAGAACCTTGAAAGAGACTTCATTAACCTATGTAAATTTTTCAAAGATGATCAGATAAAAACATTTGGGAACTAGAAGGCGCTGAGTCATTTGATAAAAATGATGGAGAGTGTGGATACGGAAATTTATCAAGCAAAACCGTGAGGGGGAGATTTGAGTTAATGTGAACCAACTGTTATAGATTCAGCGCCTAATAGTACAACAGCTTTTGGATATTTTATTCTTAAACTTTTATCCTAGAAAGATTACATGAATATTTTTATCTTTACTGACCATGCTGAATTGCCAGAAATGCCCACTTGCTCAGAGGCACAAAAAGGCATTTCTCTTTTTCAGTAAAATATTTAGTCTGTAGTATAATAGAAACAGCAACAGTAACAGCAAACCTTTTTTCCATCTATATTCTCTTGGAATCATCAAGGAAAATGCTTCCATTGGATTTGACAGGTAATAAAGTGTTGATGAAACTTATAGTTTACTACTATAACAAGTTAGATCAGAGAAGATTATAAGATTTATCTTTCCATAAAACCTGAGAAAATGAAGTTCCTGAATTATGCCTACTTGTGTATTTTCACACTCACCAGATTCTATCATATTGGAGATAATATACATAGATTGAAGACGTGCACTTTATAGGGTGTGTGTTAAATGGGTGATTTATTTACTGTTCGGAACAAGCATCATACCAAGAGGTTTTGTTTAATTTGAGGTTAACTTTTAATCTTGATATTTCCAACCTATTGAAATTTGACATAAAATCTTGGCTTCCCAGAGATGAATAAAGCAGAATATTTCATGCACTTACTTGAGACAGCATTAAAGGAAACTGGAGCCATGAAAATGTCACGATGCAATTTAGTGAAAATTTATCTTTACAGGGAATTGTTCAATTACAAGTGAAATGAGATTGGAAATAATCTTTTCTTCTATAAACCTTACACCTGGAAGACAATACATCTGTTTAATATGTTCAATTTGCAAAATTCTGATCTGTGCCTCCCATATTGAATTCAACAGCCATAGTACACATATGTTATTATTGGTACATTCCCAAAAGCTGAACAGCCACAATGAATACTTTTCACTCATTTGTTTTAATTAGTTCTTTTATTGCTCAGAATATACTAATCACTGTTACTGTGATGACCAACAAAAAAAACATTAATTTTCTCCTAAAACCAAAAAATACAAGTACATATATACACAAATGCTAAGAGCATAAAACTAATGAAATGTGTATGACCATGCACATTCTTTATTTCCAAAATTAAATTTCCCTAACCACTAATTTTCTCTAAACAGGACTGACATTATCTCAGTGATTTCCATTATAAGTCTGTCACTTTATTAAAAAAAAAAAGAAACTCTATATGTAATGTAACAAATGTCAGTAAGGAGAAGTATGTAATGTCAATAGTTCTGGTTTCCATGCTGAAAACCTTCCACAGGCCTGGTGGAACCAGACAGGGTGCTCTGCTCTGCCTTTCTGGACCTCGTCCAGTTATTTACTGGGATAATTTTTATATCAACATAACTACCAGCACACCCTTTTGTGTGCTCTACAATTCTCCACACTCTGTTTTCCCGAGCTCCTCCTTCCGTTCAGTTTGCATTTATTTCATTGTTTCTTCATTTTTGTTTCTTTTTGCGAGTATTTTAGATTATCACAAATCAGCCGAGGAAGGAGAGTCATAGAATCTCTCTTCTCACCAGCTAAGTTGAACTCTTGCCAACTTGCAAAATTTCCCAGAATATAAAGTCATAAGTTTTGACTTTAGATTCATTATTCTCTGTATTCACCAACATTTTTATTTATTAATCCCCCCCAAAATTGTAATTTACTTTGGTGACTATTTTAGTAGGAAAAGACGGTTAGGGACATTCACATTGCCTCTAAGGACATTTCTTAGCTTTTTATAATTATTATGACGTGTTAAGTTTTTAATGAAATACCGAATGCTGATACTTTCTGGTTTCAATCCCTTAACAGTATTACTATGTTATCACAATTATTTTACATAAATCAACTAGCTATATTGACATTAATTTGGAAGAACACTTATTTTTTTCCTAAAAAATAAACAAAGTTTCAGTATTACAGCACATACCAATAGACAAACTGCAGAGATTACTAAACTTCCTTGAGGGAATTTGCAATTTTCTTGCCTTTTCCTGATTTTGAAACACCAAATGTTCCCAAAGGAACCATTGTCTTTGTTCTTCATTTAAAAAAAAAAATTTTTTTTAGCCTTCCCTAGTAGGTGGATACATTGGTGCCATTTCAAATCCTAGAAGCTTTTATGCAATGTAAAGTATTCTCTGAGAGGACGCCAGGTTAGTAATTTTCTTCCATTCACTATACAAGCAGCACAGATAATTTAGACAAGAGACAGCTACCTTTTGTGAAATGGAGAATTAATGACAGTGGCTAAATGTTCCTTTCATTTACTATTGTGATTTCAATGGACTGGGGACTAGTCAGAAGTGTATTAATGGAAACAGAGGTCAACAACCGTTTTTACAAGTGTTCCCTCTCACCACAATAAAAAGGGATTAATTGACAATACATTGTCCTGGTCACTGCAAGTAGACACAGGAAATATTTATGAAATATAAACTTCACATTGCACATAAGTGCATTCCTTGGTTAATTAGTCTGAGCAAGAGCTGATTTTTTCTTTTATTCACCATAATACAGTTAAAAAATAAATTTTTGCTTTAACATTTTAGATCCAATATTAAACACATAAAATTCTCAACTGTGAATATTTTCTTTTTTTTATTCACAAACTCTAATAATTATTGTACATCTTCCTACTCGCGACCTCACCTGTTGTCAACATCAGATGTTTCTACATTTTTCAGACTGAATTAGTCATCGGCTTTGCCGTGGAGCGGCCACTCACACACCATCTGGCACCCAGTGTCAGATTATAAACCAGGAAAAGTTGGGCTGAAAAGGCTGTGGGAAAGCATGGATTTTGCACATCTCACAGATGATTGTAGCAAGTATGTGTGGAATTTGGACAGTCAATCTGTGCAAGACAGTTGGTTACACCACAAAACTACTAGGTAACAAGGTATGTATTTTCTGATCAAAAGTTGTAGTGGAGGGGAGGGAGAGGTTGGGTGGAGAGAAGGTAAACGGTGGGATCACACATATGATGCATCTTAGAAGGGTACAGGTGAAACCTACTAAATGCAGAATACAAATGTTTTCATACAATAAACGAGAAAGTCCCATGAAGATTATGTTGAACAGTTGGATGAAAATATTTCAGATTATATATGAAGCCATCACATTGTACCCCATGAATGCACTAATGTACACAGCTATGATTTAATTAAAAAAAAAAAAAGTTGTAGTGGGAGAAACAAAGCACCAGATGGAAAATAACAAGATTACATCAACTTTATCTCATTTCAGTCCTTGAATATCCAGCATGTCAGTTGTTTAGAGGATTTGTTGAGAGAATAGGCTACAAAATAGAAGCTAATAGCCAGATTAAATGTTAAAGTATTTCATCAGTAAGTCTCCTCTCAACCACTAATATTTTCTGGTAATGAGCATATTGACGATGCCGCCATCATTCATCCATCTATATCGGATTTCAAACACATCCCCAAACTTACAGCATATCCTCATAAAACTTGGGTTATGAACCCCCAGCCCATTGTTGAGTATGGAGGCTCAGCTACCTAGATTCAGAGTCTTACTCCAGTACTTTACCAATGACGATGCCATTAAAAACTCCTACCCATCATTGAGGATCAGTTTCAGAGTAAACTATGGTGCGATGGCTTCAAATATTTTCTCCCCACATAAGATAGGCAATTTTTCTACTCCCTTTTCTTGCAGTGAGTCTTAGAGTGACTCAATTAGATTTGCTTTCATTATGAGAAAATTCCTAGAAAAGGTAGTTGAAGAATGTGTTACAGATTCAGTGCTATGTTTGAAATAAGAGAGGTTGAAATAAATAATACTGGTATAGTGAATATACTCATGGAGATTTAAATTTAGTGCAATGTAAAATATAGAACAGCAAACAAAATACAAGGTAACGCTCTACATAGTAAATGACGAATGACCATGGATGAGCAGAGCCCAGATCTAGAGACGCTCATACTCTCCAGAGGAAATGACCCAGAAGGGAGACCTGCAAGATGAGGAGAGGAAGGGTGACAGCTCTTTTAGAATTTGTCTATCAGGTTTCTGGTGTATAGCAGAAGACCATAAAATATATATATAGGGGGTTAGCCTGATGAAAGAGGGAGGAGAGTTTTAGACAAAAGAAAAAGCTTGGACAGAACATTTGCAAGGAGAAAATTTTTTGGAATATGAAGAAACTCCGTGTGGCTGGAGTATAAGGCGTGAGAAAGAGAAATGGATGGCAAGAAACTGAGGGATAAGAGAGGTAAAACAAGAAATGGTTGTAAACCCACTTACAGATGTGGAGCCGGTTTTATGGGCATTGGGGAGCTTCTTTGAAAATTAGGGAATACGTGACTGGATGTGAGTTTCAGGAGGATCATTCTGGCAGCAGCAAACGGCCAGGCCAGGCCACTTATGTGACAGGTGGATGGATGCTCTGGTGCTTATTTAAGTGCACCATTTTATTCAATGGTGTCCCAGGGATCAAATCAGTGACCATGGGCAGAGTATTTAGGAGGCAGCACTGAGCTGGACTTGATTAGCTCCTGGCTGTGGATGTGTGTGTATGGGGTGAGGGACGAGAAGTGAAAAATCAAGGGTGACATTCAAGTTTCTAATTTTCGCAAATTCAGTTTATTGAAGTTTCATCATCTGTGCTTCGTTTTAGTGACAGTCAAATGTAACAAAGGCAAAGATCTCATGGATCCCAACTAAAGTCATTGGCCATGTCTCCCAGGAGTGACAAGGAATTCCTCAGAGTTATTTGTAGGGAGGAAAGTTACAAAGCATTCTCCTCGTGCTGGTCTCATCCCTCTGGAATACTGACAAATGTGGACATCTTTCGATTGAATCTGTGACACCTAGGGGGGATACAAAGTTGTCAGTATGAGTGGGCATATTTGAAGCTAAATGTTAAGTTTAGAAACAGTAATGAAAGATTGCAAAAATCCTAACTTCACATTTTCTTCTTAGACTTTTGACTATGACTATGACAGCTTCCCCACACATTAATTTTATCCCTCCTTCATTTAAGGAGGTATTTATTGAGCGTCTGCTACCCTATAGGAATAATCATATATAAATATTCATGATTTGCCTCCTAAAAGAGCTCCAGTTCAGTCTTATATAAATGACAAGTAAATAATACCTCCTCTAAAAGCACTTCTTTTCAGATTATCAAGTATATGAAGACTAAGGCTGGATTCGAACCAGTGAGGAAAGAGTAAACATTCAAAGAAAATTTCAGAAGAAAACAGCACTCTGAATTCTGGAACCCACACCTGGTAAGGAAGGGCAACACTGAGTAACAGAAATAAAATAGAGAAGTTGCCTGACTCACAAGGATTCCAGCAATGCCTCTGACCCTGCCAACCTCCCCTCCCCATGCAAACTCTGAGTAGGCGTTATTGCTCTCTCTGTGCTCACGTGTGATGTGATGCTTATGAGATCCTCCCACCCCATCTCATGAACCGCAGCACGTGGGACCCAAGCTGAGACATCAGAAATAACCCTGTGGAATTTTTAAACAGGAACTGAGTAAAGAAAATTGCTCTTTTTTTGAGAATTCGGAAATACATGAGTCTAGTGTGGGCCAAAGCTCTCCAGACTAGGGATGAAGCCACCTGTAATAAAAGAGCACGAAATCTCTGCCCAGAAAAAGGGCAAAATGTTCCAGTGCCTGATCTACTTGGTCTCAGCTCTTCTCATCCTTGCTTGTATGTATGACTTAATTACTGCTTTTTCTATTTCATGCCTTAGTTTTTGTGTTTATTATTATCATTATTGTTGTTGTTTTACCCAGATAATCAAAACCATCCTTTATATGTCAAGGAAGCCGAGAAGTCCTAAAAGTGATGAGTCGAAGCCTGTATGCTCAACAGTCCCTGCATTGACGATGAGAAATACCCACATTGCTTACATTTGAAAACAATTCTAACATCAAATGAACTTTCTTTATTCAATGAAAAGCAAGCAAATAACTAAAAATAAGAAATAATATTTCCAAATGCTCCTTGCAAGGAAAACAATCCTATACATTTAATGAATATCAATCCTAATTTCAGTGAAAACGAGATCGTTATTGTGCAAAATGAAGCATGTATTTTCTTAAAAGGTTCCTACTTTCATAATACCAAAATTATTTTAAATATAGCTTGGTTACCTATCTGCTTTCTAGAGAAGTCCCAGATCAGTAAATTTTTTATTAGAGGTGTTGACTAATTCACCATAGTGTTTCATTTTTATTCTCTTAAAAATATTAACTGTTTCTAACCCTGGGCTGTCATCCTGGCAATTGTATTCCTTTCATAGGCTCTCCTGAATCCAAATGTTACGCTTTCTCTTTTCTTGCTCCTTGAGGTATCCTCTTTTGGAGTTAACAAGAAGCAATTGATGACTTATTTCAACACATGCATTCCAAACTGGAAGCATTAGCATTTTCTTCACTCACCACTCAGGTTTATTGCTAAATATGTTAGGATGTCTATATTTTTGTTTCTTTATTTGATTAATTGCAGTTTATTCAAGCTCAAATTTCAGTGAAGGCTGCCAGGAAACACTAATTTCAAGGAATGGAAGTTAATATTTTAAAGCATGGAAGTTTGAGATCACAGGCAAAGCTTAGGGGAGCATGATGCAATTTCACCACCTTTTAACATAAGGCTTAGCTCATACTTGTAGCAATTTGATTAGATGAGGCTGTTTTTGCTTCCAGGGAAGGTATATTTAACGTTCAACACTGAATATCTGCCGTGGAGTCTTAAGCACCCTTTAGTCTGAGTTAGGTACAGGACAACAAAGCAGGTAGTTAATTTAGTACAAAGATCAATGATTAAAAGTGGAGAACTCTGGATTCTGGTCTCTCCTAGCCATTTACAGAATAAAAACAAGGATGAAAAGAGAGAAACTATAATTAAAGAAGAAGAATTGTAAACATGCTGTATGACTTGGTCTCTAGGACTTCACTTCCCCTTGGCATAGTAAAAGCAGAAGGCCCCCAATTTTTTTTTTTTTTTTTACATTTCCCACTTTTCTTCAAAACCTTTTAAAGAAAGCATCACAGAAGAATCATGTCAAATTGGTAGGGTATCACAAGGTGGCAAAAATGAGACTTCAGTCAAGACTCTGAGTAATATAGTTGCTATTGCTTGTGAATCATATGTAGTCTAGAACACCATGAATTTAGTTTTCTTGAGAGAGGTAAAACAAGCAGATATACATAGTTGAAATATAATGTGCATAAAGATTGTCATCAAAAAGAGAATTTGTGTGTCATCAATGAAAAACCCTATTCCATAGGAGAGTTAACAAAAAAAAAAAAAAAAAGGAAGGAAAGTAAAATCTGGTCCTTCTTTAGAGAATCGTTGTAGCCAAGAAATAATTTAGAATTTGATCAAAATTGCAGGAAAATAATAAAAACTCAAAAATAATAGTGCTGAAATATAATATTTGAAACAAGAAGATGAATAATTTTGTAAATATTCTTGTGTTCATGCATCAAGTATTATACATCAATTTCAAAGAAGTAGCTATTAGGTATGTTAAAGTTTGCAACTTTGAGTCTTCACATACAGTTTTAATCTTTAACTGCTATGGTTTCCTTTTCAATAAAGACTGCCAAAGCAATTGTCATAGATAATAGAGTAAAAATATAAACACACAGATGTGTGTTTTACTTTATAAAAATATAAAGTATTAAATATAAACACACAGATACACATAGTGTGTGTTTATATATATATGTGTGTGTGTTTATATATATACGTGTGTGTGTTTATCTTTAATATATACATTTTATATATATTTATATAAATATGTGTGCCTGCTACAGAAGCAGAGTCTTAGAAAATACTTTCTAAGACTATCATATATATATGTGTATTTGTTTATATATATATATATATATATATATATATATATATATATGCGTGTGTTTATATATAAATATATGTGTGTGTGTTTATTCATTTCTAAGTACTGGAAAATCACACATTACAATGAGTGAGCACCCTTAAAGCCATAAATAAAATGGAAGATTCACAGGTGTGTCACAGAAATGATGGCAAAAATCCCAAGTTTAAGGTTGGCATTTGAGAATACAAACATGGGCCCCAGCACACTGCAATAACGAAAGAGGTACCCGTAAAATTTAATTTTTTTGTCTACTCACATTAATAATAATAATGTTGATAGTGTATCCTTATTTCATTTCGTATCAGCCCAAGCATCCAGGAAGATACGGTTTCAGGGATATATTTAACATTTTTTCCAATGCCACTGAAAGTCAACTAGATAAAAGAAAGTAAATGCATTTTATATTCTTTTCTGAACTTAATTTTAACCTTCAAAATTGTGTTGGTTCATCTTTTGTGAATATAGTGCAATATGCATATCAGGAAGATGACTGTCAATTTTGCATACAAATAGGTTGAAATTTTTCTTTAGTTAAAATGATTTTTTTTAATGCCTTTGTGTTTGCCAGGTAGGGATCACATCCGTGGTTCTCAACCTCCTTAATACCGCGGCCCTTAAATACAGTTCCTCTGGGTCGCGACCCACAGGGTGAGCACTGCTGGAGTACAGAAATAAGATTCTATGCCTCATTTTTGCAATCATGAATGTTGCTGCAATAATCCTTCAAAGGCAGGGTCTTCTTGATAGGAATACTTTTCCCTTCTACCCCTCAGTGGATTAATGTAATGTGGTATAGGAACACCGCAGAGAACTACTCAATAACAAAACAGGACGAATTAATGCCGTTTGCAACAATTTGGATGAACTGACGACCATTCTCCTAAGTGAAATACCTCAAGATTGGAAAAATAAACACCATGTTATTGTGTGTACTAATTATTAAACTGAAGCTAACTGATGAGTGTACATTTTGATACAGAAAAGTCAAACTCAGTGGAAATCACACAGGGGAGAAGTGGGGCGGGAGGGAGGGGTAAACACCTACCTAATGGGTACAATGAACTCTATCTGGGTGAAGGGCACACCATCAGCTGTGACACAAATATTATAAATGCAATCCATGGAACCAAAAACATTCATACGCTCTTATTATTTTAAAATTTAAACAACCCCCCCAAAATAAATAAAAGTAAATAAACTATAAAGAGTTAATTCTTTAAAAAAAAAAGATTCTATGACTCTATTTCTAACAATTGTGTTTTACTTTCATAAGCTCACTTGTATACAATATACGACTAAAAGTTCCAAGGGGTAAGGACTAAACAGAAGAATTTGAAATTTGCAGATTCAATACCTTTTAATGAGCTCAAGGAGAATGAATATACAAGAACGTGTATTTGAAAGATTTGGAAAACCTAATACTTGCAATTATTTTGAAATTTTCTGTTAGGTGTAATAATTTTCAATTTCCTGGACATGAAAGCATTTTCTAAGACTCTGCTTCCGTAGCAGGCACCTGGCACTAGAACAGGACATCAGCGGCCCCGCTCTGGGCACCAAGTCGAAAGCTTCTCATCATGATTCCAAGTGAAAAGTAGGCCACAAGTGAAGCACTAGCTCGAGCAGGAAAAAAATCTGCTACATGACTCCGGAGAGGTTGAGAAATCATTACAAAAAGAAATAAAGACTAAGATTTGATGAATGAGAGAAAGTGGGTAAAGTTGGCAGCCACAGCAAAAAGACCACAATTCTAAGCCGAAACAAATTCAGTGACATTCATTTCAAATGTGAACCTTAAGGGCAAGTTGTATAAATGTGTGTCAGGTGGGAGCAAGCCACAATTTTTAATATATTACCACAAGGATTTTTAAATGTATAGGGTATTTTTTTTGTCAATGTATAACTCCAGCATAGATTTTTCAGATGAATATAAAACTGAAGTGTATATATTTCAAAATTATTCATTATCTTCACTACCTCTATAACACACAAGCACCCTTACATAAAGGGCATCAAATAAAAATGAAAAGCAAATACAAGAAAAAGGAAGAACTTGGCAAATGAGGATAGAAGCAAAGAGAAAGGAAAAAAATATATATCAGAAAATTCAGGGTAAGGGAAGCAATTGCAATTGTGCAAAAACTCAGCTCTGTTCTTCCAGGAAGAGTTAATTAAGAAAAATTAAAAAGATAAAATAAATTACATCTCTTCATGTAATATGATTCCATTAATATTACAAATGTTTAGTAGACTCATACTATGAGCCAAATTCTGTATTAGGGATTAGGCAAAGTTAAATAAAATATGCAGTGCTTCTTCAAGGAATAAAATAAAATCTGTCTTAGGTTACTCAAACTATATGTAATGTACCTTCATGAATATCCCTAAAGAATTTTACAAAATTCTCACTCATCATTTTTAAATGTAAATGAATACAAGAAATTTAACTCCATTCATCACAGATTATTTTTTTAATAACCTTCTTCACAACTTCAGTTTTGTAATTTTAATTTTCACTAAATTACAATCTTTCAACTAAATATGCTTAATTTCGAGGACAGATATTTGAGTCCACAGTGATGAAAAGACATTAATTTGCCACTGGTACTTCCAGCTGAACAAAGATTTGGAATGATCCTGCAAAGTAGAGCAATTTCTCCCCCTAAGGAGTTGCCTTATCTCACACAAGTAAACGAAATTGCACACAAGCAAACGAAATTACAATTTTTAGTGATATTGGCAAAAAAACAAAAACTTTTCCAAAAATACAAATAAATGGTCTCATGAAGATCATTGCATTAACTAAAGACATCTTTTTTCAATCTTTTTTTGAATGATTTTCTGAGGTAGTAGCTGTCATTGACTGTCTCTTTCTGAACTATGTCTCCCTTGGTTTACACTTTCCTTGTTTTCTGATATCTTCTATCCCCTGTGCTGACCGGGTTTTCCGACATTTCCTCCTCTAGCCTGACTCAGCTATATTGTGTTCAGAGACATGGGTTTTCCTATCACTTCTTTATTTCCTTCTTTTTTTTTTTTTCATACCTTCAGTCCAAACTTCTCTACAGATTATTATCTATGCGTGTAGTTTATGTCCCTACAAATTGAAACAAAAATGAGCAAAAAAAAAAAAATACATTTTCTTTTCTGAAGTTATCATATTTTTTGACTTTTGACCATTTTCATAACTATTCAGGTCCAATAAATGTGATTACTCCCAAATCTACCTTCCCTACAGTGTTCCCTTTCTAGTCTGTAGAAAAGTTGTCCCAACATGAGCTTCAGGCCACCACCTCCTGGTAGAGTCTATTACCTCCTCAGGCTAAAATGCTTATTTTGGTTAAATTATCTTCCTCCTTTCAGATTCCTATGTGGGTCACCTATAGAAAGGATTACTTTACACCATACTTCATCATATTACAGAAACAATTATAATTTTATTACATATGAAAGTAAATTAAGAAGACAAATCTTTTTATTGCATTTCTTTATTTCAGTCACAGATATAATCGTTGATAAATAAGGGACATAGCTATTGAAGCTTAGTATAGGGACCCCATACATAACGATTAATGTATCATTTTTTCATTTTAAAGGAAATAATCTAGTTATATATATTTAATATATGCTTAGCTTACTAGTTAAATGAGTCTTTAGAGTCAGACCAACCAGTTTGTATCCACGGCTCTGTCATTACTAAATTTTTAAAGTAGATTAAATCCATAAAATGGTTGAGAGCCTCATACAAAGCAAACATTCAGAAAATGGCAAGTGTCACTGTAATTGTCGTCATTCTGGACTTGGAAGATTGTGCTCACTTGTGAGTCACAATAACTTTTAGTACTTCCTGCTAAGTTCCCATTTTTTTCCTCATTATTTTCCTGCAGCCTAAAGAGCATTGCTCATAATTGCTTGTTTGTTACAGAGTTTTATTATTTATTTATTTATATATTTATTTATTTATTGAGACAGAGTATCACTTTTTCACCCCTGGTAGAATGCTGTGGTTCACGGCAACCTCAAACTCTTAGGCTCAAGCAATCCTCTTGTCTCAGCTTCCCCAGTTGCTAGGATTACAGATGCCCACCACAACGCCTAGCTATTTTTAGAGGTGGGGTCTCTCTCTGGCTCAGGCTGGTCTTGAACTCCTAACCTCAGGTGATCCACCTGCCTCAGCCTCCCAGATTGCAGGATTACAGGCATGAGCCACCATGCCTGTAAAACTCCCGGCCTTGGAATTTTATTTTTAAAAGTGAAATGTTATTAAATCCTTTGCATATTTTATAAGAAAATCAAGTATTTGAACATCTCAGAGCACAACACAAGCCTAGCACAGCAGTGCATCAGAAAAGCGTGATGAATCATACCATAGATTCTTCTGTAAAAGAAAGTGGTCACAAGCCTGTCTATTGTTAAAGCTAGTGTTGTTTATCTGCATGAACACAAATACAAAAGACACTTTCCTAATACCCTTTTTTTGATATTTTCTATTTTTAAATCTTTCTCCATCAGATTGTCTTCACGTGTGCAAGTATGGGCCTTAAAAGTAATAAACACAAAAAGAACTAATGTATAAATGATATTTTCCTAAGAATCTTGAGAACAGAGTTCAGTAAACCATAAAATTCATTATATTCTGACACTTAAAATGTTACTAGATTGGTGAGACCCTGAATTATTTTCTGTTACTTTTCCATCAGATAAATACACTCATGAAGGTTCTCTGGATAATAATTTAAGCAATTGGCTAGCACTTGTAGAACTTAAAAAAATTGATAAGCAAAGAAAACTTTCTTAAAAGTATAAGTTTATTTTATATTTTAGGAGGAGTGAGAGAGGGGAAGAGAGGATGTAGGGAGAGAAATGATGTGGTATCTCAAAGAACGAAAAGGAAGAATGGCCACCCTGAATTTGGTGTAGTTCATGTCACTTTTGTGAGCATTATTTTCAGGGAAGCATCCCATTTTCATATTATCCAGTTAATCACAGTTTTCCATTAACCCATCTCAAAATATCAGTTGTTTACATCAAATGAAATTAATATACTCCTAGTACGGACAGAATATTTCAAATCATTTAACCCAGCTCCTATATTTGTGTCTCATATAATGGTACATTTTGTTTCACAAGTATAATGGCTCCCTCATTAATATTATGTATTTAACTCAAACTGTTTGGCAAACACAGGATGTTGTATGCATATGGAATTTTCTGGAAAAGGAAGAGGGAATCATGTTTTATTGAAGACTTTCTCTGGTCTATATCTCCCTCCACCCTTTCATCCCTGAAAGAACAAAGTAGTTTAGCCTACATATTCACCAAACGATTTCATCAATATTAAAATAAAGAAGCAGGACTTCAAAAATAATAAAAAGTCTGAGTTATTCTGAGAGTGCTCAGAAAAACATCATTTGAACCAATTTTAGTAAAATAATTTTCAATCATTTTCATCCTAAAAATTTGAACATCATACTTCTACAGATAGCTGAAGTAGCTCTCGTGGATGATAACCAAGCATTTCTTAAGTGACAAGTACTTCTTGCTTGCTAAATAATAAGCATAAGAGCACAAGCACACAATGGCAGCATCTAGAGAGATTTAAATCCTATTTTCTCTCATGCCATTGGGGCTTACAGCATTCAGCTTCCATCTGGCAGCTTCCGTCTCCTTGACTTCTAGTCCTTGTAAAACGCAAAGATTAGACACACAAGTCAAAAGATGTGATTTATGCCACTCTTTATGAAGATCACAATTTTACTGGGTTTGCTTAAAAATATGAAGGCTAAAACCCAATTATAGCACAGGAATACGGGGAAAGGGAGGGGAGGGGTTGGGGGAGGATGGGTGGAGGGAGAGCAATTAGTGGGAACACACCTACGGTGCATCTTAGCAGGGTACTGGTGAAACTTATTAAAGGTAGAGTATTAATGTCTTTATATAGTGATCAAGGAAATGCCATGAAGGATATCTGTAACAGTACAATCAAAATATTTCTGAATGTATGTGAATCGTGCCCTGTGATTGCACCAATGTACATAATTATGATTCAATAAAATTATTTAAAAAAAAAGAGAAGCAATGAAGGATAAAAGGAATATTTGAAAACTACATTTTATATGGCAACATCATTTAATGTTCTACTCCATTAAAGGTAATAAATAATCATAGTTATTTTGATGTCTCCATATTACTGAAACAGCACTCTGTGTTTAGAGGACTAATATAATTAAAAGTTAGAGAGTAAGAACAGGTGCAAAATCTCATAAAAAATGAATTATCTAAAATGGGGATAATTTCTAAAGTTAAAAGAAAAAGGATTTTATCAGTGTCATTTGAAAGTTAATATAGTCATAGAATCAGAATAGTGAAGCCAGGGGCAGCACCTGTGGCTCAAAGGGTAGGGTGCTGGCCCCATATCCCGAGGGTGGTGGGTTCAAACCTGGCCCTGGCCAAACTGCAACCAAAAAAATAGCTGGGGTTGTGGTGGGCACTCGTATTCCCAGCTACTTGGGAAAACCACCTAAGCCCAGGAGTTGGAGGTTGCTGTGAGTTATGATCTCATGGTTCTCTAAAGTGATAAACTGTGGGTGATAAAGTGAGACTCTGCATCAAAAAGAAAAATAAAAAAAGAATAATAAAAACAGAGGAGGTTTTAGTACCATTCCTTAATCTATTTGTGGGATATATTATAGTCACAATCTGATCATAGGAACAAATGCTTTATTTTCATCTCAAATACTGAATGAGGACATCATCATTAAAACTGATCATTTGCATGACTGGCTTCAGTTCCAACACATGAAGAGGCTGGATGTTATTGCTACCAACATTACAACAAGCAAAAGCTGGACAGAATTAAAAATTAATGATTTTTCTTGTGTCCATGAAAGAATTGAAGTTGTAGCGAAAATTGCTACCCTAAAACCTGGAGAGATAAATGCAGTCAGAAAGATGTAGCTGAGATCTCTTTTTCTGGGACAGAAGTCAGTGAACCTTAAACTGATAGGAGCTCTTACATGGGAATTTTGATAGACTGCTGGAGCCCCTCTAGCATGAGAGGAAGAAAACCCAAGGGACCACTGTCATAGGGAGAACCCTACACTCCCATGGGTTTTACCTCCAACAACATTAGCAGGTTCTTATGGTGAAGAACCTAGAAAGATTCTCCCCTGGCTCTGGTAGGAGGAGGAGCAGAGTAACCCCTGCAGTGTGCTCAGAGCCCTCACTATGGGAAAAGACTTACCAGAGCCTTATCGCTGTTAAGGAAGGGATATTGCTCCCACTATGGCCTCTCTGTCTGTCTCGCCTAATGAGGAAAAACAGGCAATAGGATCGCAAGGAACTAGGTCTGGAACACTGCAGTGGAAAGGGCAGTAGGTGGCAGGGGAGGGGAAACTGGAGAGACACTGAGAAGGTCACAGTGTGGAGACAGAGACCGATCAAAGTCTGAGATTTAATCCCAAGAGTACAGAATGTCTCCCTCTCCCTCATCTCACCACTACACTCTCTGGACTCCGATATAACAACAAAGGATTGTAACTAAAAAGAGACATAAGGCCCAGATTCTCCCTGAGGATAGTGCTTAAGGAATTTCAAAGTCAGAGGAGAGACAAAAATAAAAACACTAGAGCAAATGGATGCCTCTGGCAGCTGGAGCTTCAGCAAACATTAAATATAGGATAATTTCTAGCCCAACTGACGTAAGTACTCACACTAAAGGCTATTTACTACAGCTCCTGTTACCTGATACAATATATTGGCTAACAAAAATTAGAAGCCTGCAAACCAAATCAGTTATCATAACCAGACTCAGGTATGACCACATGTTGAAATTATCACCCAGGGAATTTAAAATCAATATCATTCCTGTCTTTAGGACTCTAGTGGAAAAGATAAACAACATATAAGAACAAATGAATAATGTAAGTAGTGATAGGAACTTTAATAAGAAACCAAGAACACAGAGTGAAACATTGTGTATCATAACTGGACAATGTCTTTGATAGTGTCATCTGTAGACTCAATACAGTCAAGAAAAAAAACAGCGAGGTTGAAGGTACGTCAACAGAAATTTACCAAACTAGACTATAAAGAAGAAAAATAGCATAAAAAACAGCAACAGAAATAACAGACCATCAAAGAACTGTGGGACAATTTTTTAAAGTGTAATATGCCACTTTAAATTGGTATACCAGAAGTGGGAGAAAGCAATGCTTGAAATTTCTGAAATATCTTAGAACTTTCCAAAATTAATTAATGGCAGGCATAGATCAGATCCTGGAAGCTCAAAAAATACCAAGAAGCATAAAGACTAAAAACAAAAACAAAACCCCACACCTAGGAATATCATATTCCAACTATCTGAAATGGTTGCATATAGGAATATTTGCAATAACCTAAATACAAAAATAAAATCTGAAAGAAGGCAGAGTGCATGATTTGGAGGGGGGAGAAGTTAGGCAAGTGACAGTTTAACTGTAGAGGACAGATATAAGAATTGTAGTAAATTTTTCATCAAACATCACCTACACAGGAAGAAAGTGGAATTAATAACTTAAAATGTTGAAATAAGTAAAACCAACCAACTTAGAATTCTACACGCAGTGAAATTAACCTTCAAAAATGAAGAAGGATATTAAAGTCATCTCAGATGAACAAAAACTATTGCCAGGACACGTTCCCTGCAAGAAATCATAAAAGATGATCTTCAGACAGAAGTGAAGTAATGCATGTTAGAAGGATGAGTCTACATAAATAAAGGAAGAATATTGGAGAAGAAATAACTGAAAATAAAATATTTCATTTCCATATACTATATTGTTATAAAAAGTAACTTTAAAGCAATAACAATAACAATATAATGTGTGATTATAGTATGTGGATAAGTAAGATAAATGACAAAAATATCATAAGGGTGGGCGGAGGCAAAATGGCCAACTGGAGCCAGCTTTCCACAGAAGCTCCCGTCCAGAAGGAGAGTTAAAGGACAGAAGTTTAGCAACAAAGCCAATGTTTCTAATCTGAGCCAAGAAAGAAGGTTGAAGAACGCACATCAACTCTGCTGAGGTGAGCTGTGACTGAAGGATACAAACAAAAGGTACAAAATCCATCGCCAAACAGATGGGAGTCCCCTCCCCCATGAGAATGCCTCACTGTATACTGCATACAAACAAGCAAGTAGAGTACAAATATCCTCCCAATTTATCCCATGGGAGAGACCCCCTAAAAACCGGACCTCCTTCCCCTACTAGGAAGGAGGGGAAGGAGGCACTCTTCCTTCCAGGCATAAAAATGTATAAAACTGTATATATTCTCTACCTGCAATTTTTAACTCCCAGCACTCCCCTCCACTACTAACCTGAGGTCTGGAAGCCTGTCCCCATGGAGTTCAGATTCTTGGGCATTTTATTGAGGGGTGTGGACAGGGCATGGGCTGTTGCTGATCCGTGCTAATTCTCGGCATGGGACTAAGGAGAAGACGGTCAACTTGGATTCAGTCAAAAAGCCACACTCAAGGATCCAGAAGGCCAATTGTGGCCCCAAGGCTGTAGGTTCCTCACTTCCATCTGAGATATCATATCTAAAGGTACATGGTGTCCATTTAGTAATATTAATTTTGATCACTTTATTATGGTGTTGTCTAATTTCTCTACTATGCAGTCCCATTTTGGCTAATAAATAATTTGTGGGGAGATGCTTTGTGACTGTGTAAAACTCCGGGTCCTCCTCATACTCCTAAGCCCAAGATAGTATCTATTTATTATTTTGCCTGAATCAATTTTTAGAATGATATTCTCAAAATAATGACTTTTTTCCTATAGTTATTTATCAGCAACTTGCTGTGAAGAAGGTGCTTCAATTCTACTTTGTTTATGAGTCTATTTGTCTATTTATTGATTCTTAATAAGTAGACTGGTGGATTCTTGTTTACCAAGTCATAAACCATCACCATTCTTATTTATTTTAATGGACCAAATGTTCTAGGTAGGAGCTTCTTAAAAGTGATTCTGGTGTCTTTCTGACCTTCCTCGTCATTTTTTGAGCACCTCCTTACCTTTGATCACAAGGTGTTACAGGCTCACCTGGTTCCTTCCCTGCTCAGTCCTACAACCAGCCACTTCCCTTTGGCACATTTTGATGCAGAATGGTATTAGGAAGCCAAAATCTGGGTGACAAAGGTTTTCTCATTGCTATTATTGTGTCATTACTTAGAGGTCCTTTCAGTGAACAAAGCTAATTATAACAATGGAGAGATCTTAGTTATAAATTAGCTTTTATTTCTCTCATTTAGTTAAAGCGAAACTCATACTATTTGCTCATTCCTAGTAATGCAGAGGAAGTGGGACATGTTTTCTTTTTTCTCCTTGTTGATCTTGTGTTTAACTGAGGGGATGTACAGAGTGATTCAGATTCAGAAAGCCATTATCCTTGTGCTGATCAGAATCCCCTAGATCCCGGAACTTTCAGTATCTTCCTTATCCAGGCCTCTCTCTGTGTCTGGGATAATTAAAATTTAAATAGAGGCTGGGCACAGTGGCTCATGCCTGTAATTCCAGTACTCAGAGAGGCTGAGGCAGGTGGATTGCCTGAGCTCAGGAGTTTGAGTCCAGGCTGAGCAAGAGCGAGACCTCTACTCTAAAAGTAGCCTGGTGTTGTGGCAAGTGCTGTAGTCCCAGGTACTCGGGAGGCTGAGGCAAGAGGAACACTTGAGCCCAAGAGTTTGAGGTTGCTGTGAACTAAGATACCACAGCACCCTACCAAGTTGACAAAATGAGACTCTGTTTCAAAAATACATATATATATGTATAAAATTTAAGTGTATACATTCAACGAATTAATGAACACACTGATGAAAGGTTTGTTAATAAAAAATACATACTCTCCCTTCCACCAATGTTTCATCCTAATTGAGTGTGGGTGCTTTCAGGTTACAGAAGGGAATTTGAGAGGAAAAAAGAAACAAGAACTGCCCTCTTAAAAAGAAGACTGATAGGAGTGTGGCCTCTGTTATTTGCTTTAATTCATTGCTGTCAGAGGTTACTTATGGTTTCCAATGCATTTGATAGCTTGTATGAAATCCTTGCATTTATGAAAGTCCCATCTGATTTTATTGCTGAAAGTAGAAATACATGGAAGAGGAAAAAATGCATCCTGTTTCCTCTGGTATTGCCGGCACAAATGAGAACTTTGTGTTTCATTCCAAAGAGACAGTGGCTTTCATTAATCTCACCCTCACAGCTGATGGATGGAAATTGTTTTTGTCTTGCTAGCTAGACTGCTCCTACAGAGCAATTAATCCCAAATGGAGGGCTGGAAAAACTGCCAGAGAAAATGTCTTCTACCTGCAGCTCTGTTGAGACTCACCAGCGAGGGCCTCGCTGGCAGCAGCTCCTGGCTTTTTATGATGACTCTCCCTCACATAGGGAGAGTGACAAATAGAGCCATTGACACTGTTTTAATTAAATAGTCTCTGAAACAGGTGGCCAGTCAGGATGGAGGTACAGAGGGCTCCTTAGAGTTTCTGAAATATGAATTTTTTAGGGTCAAGGGATTTCACTGTATAAGAAACTGTTCTGGCTTCTTACCATGGTATTTCTGGGGAAAATATGGTCGATATGATCAGCTTAGGTTATTAAGCACAGACCATTATCTTGGAATTAGGAAATAAGATGGGAAACAGACAAAGTGCTAAGAGGGAAGGAAGGTCCATGAACTGTTCCTTTAACATTTAGTTTTTCTGTACTACAAGATCTCACATAAAACCTAACTCGTAAATAGGCATTTTAAGATTACAGCACAAGCAACACTTACTTAGATCTTGGAAACACTTTTATATGCCCATAATATTTCTCCAAAACATGTCCTGGTGGTGGTTGTTCTACCTGTCTCATGACCAGGCAGGGTCAGAACTAGGATTGCATCATGTATGCTCTGAGCTTTGTTGCTAATAACCACACAGCTATTCTAGTTCTAACAACGTTTTATTTTTTTCCTTGGAGAACTAAAGTTTCCAGAAAGAGGCAGGACCTTGTTTCAAGTCTCAACAAGCCAGCTGAGCATGGCCAGCATCAGTGCCACCTGGACTTTGTTAGGAACAGAATTCTTGGGTTCACCCAGACCTACAGAATCAGAATCTGCATTTTAACCTATTAACCTGGGTGATCCCTTTGCAAATATAAGTATAAAGAGCACTGCTTGAGAGGACCAGACCTCTCCACTGTCATCTTAGTCCATTTTTGTGCTGATCAGAACATGTGAGACTGGGAAGTCTGTAAAGAACAGAAATTTATTTGTCATGGTTTGGGGGCTGGAAAGTCCAAGATCCAGGCAGCAGCAGGTTTGGAGACTACTGGGGTTTCTGAGACGGGGCCTCGCACATAACAAAGGCACAGGGCAGAAGAGTGGGGCAGAAGAATGGGGGGAGAGCAACCCACTCCCCAAAGCCCTTCATATCTCAGCATTCATTCATTTCTGAGGGTGGTGCGCTAAGACCCAAACGTTTCCTATAAAGCCCACGTTGCTACACTAATGTTCTGATGATTCACTTTCCATAACCTGAGTCTGGGAGGGGACAGACATTCACACAGTAGCATTTGGCTCCCTGGTATGCCCTGATTTTTTTTTCCTCTATCTGCTCCAGCTCCAGTTTCTTTCCCACTGCGGCCGACGCCTGTCTTTGTGAACACCCACTGCTTCTGCTGAACCTGGGCACTGCCCCTGCCAGTGCTCGTGTGGCCTGGGAGTAGGCTTTTTGTGTCCTGCCTTGAGGGATGGACGGCAACACCAAGAATAGTTGTTCCCACCTCTGCCGCCTCCCATTATCTTTGTAACACATTCTTGTGTTTTGACCATTTCTCATTCTCCACGTGTAGGAATTCGTTCTCCACAGACATCTCAGTTTACTCATATGAATAAAGCTCTAGATTATTCTTTCTTTTTACTCTTTCCTGCATGCTCCATCCTAAGCGAACCTGTCTTAGACTCAAGCTGGGGGCTCTTCTTGCTGGTATATTAATAATAGCTAGTGTAGCATGCTGGGTTAAAAGATAACCTGTATTAGTTGCTAAGATTTTAAAGCCAGCAGAGTTTACATGGAATCTGGCTTAGCAGAATCTATTGACAAAATCAGACAACATGGCAACCTGAGCCCACATTTGCTCATGTCACATCAGCTGGAGCGTGCAGTGGCTGGCCTGTCGGACAGGGTCATGCCTTCCAGCACTGGTGGTCCATCTTTCCTCTTTATTATTTCCCTAATTCTTAGACCAAGAGTCTCAGTAGGTGTCCCCGTATTTACTCTGTGGTTGTCTTATTTGGCCCCTGTGTCTCATGTTGACAATGCTTGCTTATTTCCTGTGGGTATTTGAGTTTGAGGCCTTGGGACAGCATCTTCGTGTATCTTCTTGCATGGAGTTCACTTTTGAAAGTGTGCCATTTGCTTTTCTTTCCATTTTATAATGTGTGCTATAAAATGTCATTCTTTTCCTGGGTAAATCTGGGGTTTTATGTCTGTGATTCCAAACATAGAAAGATTGGAACTTTTCAGGTCAGTGCCTTAGAGCTGTGGCCTTAGTGGAATGAAGAAGAGATATGTTTGGCTGATACAGAAACCCACCAGGACCAAGTTTCCTTGTTTTCATTTGACACCTTAGAACATGCAGCGTTCTCCACTGTGTCAGTGGGTACAAGGCCATTTCCAAGAATTTGCCACATATTGGGGAAGGGGGGCAATTCTCAGAAGTCCTCCTTTATTTTATATCTAGAGATTAAAATTTCAATTTCTAGAGATGTAAACGTTTACAATGGTTCTTCATTGATATTATTGATTTAGAAATCTATTAGTTGACCTCCATATCCCTGCTGTGTGGTTGGCTGGGAAATGGGGAATGTAGAGCTATGTGTCATATGGAAAGTTATATGTATGTTTTCTGCACACTTGCAGAGTTTCTGCTTTGGACAAAGCATCATGGCCTTTGTGGCACAAGGGAATGGGCCTGAGACCTCCCAGAGGGGAGCAGTAATTCACGCTGTTATCTGAGGAAGAGACAGGGCACAGGTACTGCTGACCATCCATCAGCAGAGCCTCTTTGGCATTCCTGGAAGACAGAGTTCATTGAAGGGCAAGAGGCATACAGATGAGTGACTTCTAGAACTGACTGCCCTACTTGGAGTCAGCAATTGGCAAGATGAGAGAGGTGAGGAGGGGCATGAGCCCTGAGTATAGACAGGGAGTATGTTCCAACAAGCAGTTTCCTCGACCTGAGAGAGCTTTCTAGTAGTTCTCATGATGGGCATGCTCATTCAGCCAAGAAGACTTTATTTTACAACATATGGTGAACTGATGTGAGAATAAATTTGCTATCTCTACCACCACATTTGTGTACACATCAGGAAAAATAGCATTTGAAGCCACGAATGAAATTATGATATACAGAGGGTGCCAGAAAAATGAATGCATCTTTTAAGGAAGAAAAAGTTGTGTTAAAATTGTAATATTCAAGGGTGGCACCTGTGGCTCAAAGGAGTAGGGTGCTGGCCCCATATGCCGGAGGTGGCGGGTTCAAACCCAGCCTCAGCCAAAACTGAAAAAAAAAAAACTTGTAATACTCAATGTATGCCAATAATGTTTGTTATCTTGCATATTGTAATACTCAAGTCACATTTGACTTTGCAATTATAAGAGATATAAGATACAATATGCAAAGTAACAAATATTATTGGTATATACTGAGTATTACAATTTTAATACAGTTTTTTCCTTTCTTAAAATATGTATAAATAGGTGGGTGCAGTGACTAATGCCTGTAGTATTAGCACTCTGGGAAGCTAAGGCAGGTGCTTTGCTTGAGCTCAGGAGTTTGAGACCATCCTGAGCAAGAGCAAGACCCCGTCTCTACTAAAAATAGAAAAATTAGCTGAACATTGTAGTTGGCACCTATAGTCCCAGCTACTTGGGAGGTTGAGGCAAGAGGATCATTTGAGCCCAGGAGTTTGAGGTTGTTGTGAGCTATGACACCACAGTACTCTCTACTGAGAGTGACAGAGTGAGACTCTGTCTAAAAAAAAGTGTGTATATGTTTTTGGCACCCTCTATATATGAGGAAGCAGTGTGTCACCTGGAAATAGCGAATGCATGGTGCCACTATAGTGCATGGTAGACATGCCTACAGGAGCTGGGAGCTTAGAGAATGTGTTAACACAGAGTGCACAGAGCACCTGTTGGGGGCACAGAGATTCTACCTCACATCCGGGCTCTGTGCACTGTAGGTCAGTGAATCATTCTCTCCTAAAACACTTGATAAATCCTACAGGGAAATACTATTTTCCCACCTAATAAATATTTTTTTTGGAAAACAAATGTGTTTCACTCTTCTTCCATTTCCTACACTTCTTCCAATTCTTACACTAATGCTAATTAAATTCTTACTATCATGCACTTAATAGTTTTTCCCACTGTTTTTTTCTCTTTGATCTTCTTTAGTAAGTAGAGGCCAAAAATTACTGTCTTTGCTATAGGGTTATCATCCCAGTTGGCAATAACTTCCTTTTGAATTGCTATCCCAGAAAACAGATGTCAATGAGCTCTCCACTTGGGCTTCATTTGTATCTACTTCCTCATCTTTGCTCTGCTATGATCTGAATGTTTGGGTCCCTCCAAAATTCATGTTTGAAATCTTAACCTCCAAAATAATAGTATGAAAAAGTAGGGACTTTGGGAGCTGATTAGATACTGAGGGTGGAGTTCTCTTAAATAGCATTGGTGCCTTTGTAAAAGAGGCCCCAGGGAACCTGTTTGCCCCACCTACCAATCTGCTGATGCCTTGCATTTGGACTTCCCAGCCTCTAGAACTGTGAGATATACATTTTTGTTTGTTTATCAGCCACCCAATTCATGGCATTTTGTTATAATAGCCCAAATAGACTAAGACATATCTATTTCTACATTTTCCTTTTTTTTCCAAGGATCTTCTAAATTTGGGAATCTAGAACTATATCATACATGCTTTTAGTTACTAAAGCTCCAACTTTAAGAAATACCATGATTGAGAACAGTGGGTAGTTCTCTGACTACAACTGATGGAGGGGAGGTGGGGGTCACCCTGTATCTAGGAGATACTGCAATTTCACACATGCACATGTATATTCAATCCATCCCTAAAAAGGCTTATTGAGTAGTGTGACTTAGGTAAACTTCCAAAAATAAGTGGGTTTTTTTATGTCACTATCTTTAAACATTTTTAGCCAATCTCTTTTTAAACGCTCATCTATATCTCAGACAAATACTAGGATGATGTGAGACTTTCCTACTTCTACAACATTCATTCCCTAATGATACTCCTTCCTCTATTGCTGATTTTACCTAAGGCTTAAAGGACATGGAGAGAGGAGGGTCTGAGGTCTCATCTTCCCCTAGAATACACCATCTGCCTTTGGATTTCCTGCCTCATCCTTCTCCCCTTCCCTGGTCCCCATGCCTGTGTTGTAGGAAGGAAAAAAGTGATGGAAACTGACATTGTTTCTCCTCTGTCTCTCAGCTGACACTGGTTGCCTGCCACAGATTCCTCTCTGCTGGCTGCTCTTAACATCTGTGAGGCCTGGGGCATGAGGACGCATCAAGTCCTAGATTCCTTCTGTCTAAATATTAAGAAGTTATATATCAAGCTAACAAAGTATTCAGTAAGCAATATTCTGCACTTTTATCTCTTTTAGTGATTTTTATTTCAAAATATTAAAATGGTATGTGTTTTAGTTACATATTTGAATTGTAAAATTCTAAATTCAGGACTTTTAAGTGTATAGATAAGTGTTCATAATGACCTGCAATGTCTGTTGGAGTTTAGAGTCTGAGAACTCCTTGGAATTTTGTATGTTACATGGTGGCACATAATGGACTATCCCTGTCCCTACATCCTTCCCCATCTGTGGCCCAAGAAAGGTGCCTCCCATCCTTATCTCTCCACTCCCAGGTGGGTCTCACGCTGACAGTAGCCTCCTACACGTGTGTGTGGTTACTCCAGCCAACAAGTTCAAGCGCTGTCTTATCTACTGACAATCCTCAGCCACTACTCGGGCCTGGAGGTTGTGTTTGCTTCTCAGGAAAATGGAGGAAGGAGGACAGAAGGAGGGAAGAAGGAGGGAAGAAGTCTCAGGAGGGGAGAACTCCATGCTTGAGACCGTTTGGAGAGGGACTTTGTAGTGCAGAGCACCGAGACATGACATAGAAGAGAGTGCAGGCTTCAGACCTTGTCCCCTCACCTTGTAGGAGGACAGGGCTTGAGTTCCCGGGGGCAAGGGTCCCTAACCTTTTTAGTACCAGGGACCAAGAGTGTTGGGGAGTAGCTGTGTGTAAATCCAGATGACGCTGCCTTGCTCACTGGCATGCTGCTCACCTCCTGCCATGTGGCCCAGCTCTTAAGTTTCATAAAAGACAATTTTCCCACGATGGTGATGGGAAGGGAGTGGGAGGGGTGGTGGCAGGGGGGTGTTTAGGGAGCAGAGCTCTGAGGCCCCACTCCTAAATGCCACAGGAAGGGGGTTAGGGACTGTAGCCTAGAGTGCAGGTAAGGGCAGCGCCCTTCTTGCCTAGTTCTATGGAGCCGGGCCAGTAGCATGAGTGAGTTTTTAGGTGTCCCAGTAAATGGCTTCCAAATGTGGGAAGTCCAGTCTACCGTGCTACCCCTTAGCATTCCTCCTAGTTTCTATGCCAGATATGCCTTTCATGGCCTCTTTTTTTTTTTTATAATTTTATTGAATCATAATTCTGTACATTGGTGCAATCATAGGGCACGATTCATATACATTCAGAAATGTTTTGATCGTACTGTTACAGATAGCCTTCATGGCATTTTCTTGATCACTATATA
>CAUYON010064025.1:0-10613 GCA_963573935.1 Arctocebus calabarensis
GAGGCCTCTAATGATTTCTCAAACCCCACAGAATGGAGAGCTTAAATCCTCCTCAGCCTGTTTAGAAGGCACTTTAAATTGCTAACTTGGGCTAAGCAGAAGCTTTCCCAGCACTTGTCGCTGGGATCATCCTTAAGTGGCTATCCACTTACCCAGTGTGCCAAAACTGGTCTCACCCAATGCCCCTGAGGGCTAAGGCTGCAAGGTGTCTCAGTCCCCGCCTTTAGGCTGCTCAGTCACTAGATTACTCGCTCCAGCCCAATGCTTGTTCTGCGACCCTGAGGGTGGAGCTTGCCGGGGCAGTTCTCCTATGATGGCTCCACATAGCCCAAACACTGGTAGCTCCGTCTGGCTCGGTGGCTCAGTCTGGAGCCCCAGACAACACTCAAAGACCCCCATACTCTTTCCCCAGTTCTCCCAAGGCAGTTCAACTGAGTGCCAAGTCCAAAAGAAACCCAAACAGCTCACAGGTTAAGGCCTTTCCAGGTTGCAATCTCACTGCTGCTGCAACCACAGCTGCCGGCAGGATTAGACCGAATGAACACATGCAACCACTTGCCAGATCTCCACTGCTTTTGCCTTCCTCAGGGGGTCCAGACGTCTCACGCTGTTTCTCTGTGTCCCCACAGGGATGTTTCTGGGCAGATCTCGCCAGCCAGAGATGCCTGAATTCTTCTCTCTCAAGTCTCACCGTGCCCAGTTGCAAGGAAGCTGTTACTCGGCCGCCATCTTGGCTCAACATTTATTTTTAATCCACTATGAGACAAAAATTTTTACATAATAAATAATCACAAAACACATAAACAAAGCATAAGAAATTTTATGGACTAATAACAAACAGTACTATCGATGTATAATGCGCATCTTTATTTTTCCCACAAATATTTGGGCAAAAATGTATCCACTAGACAGGGCAAAATGCAGGTAATTTCTGGTGCAGATAAAGCAGTTGCTGGCTCTTGACATGGGGAGACTTCCTCATGTTACTACAGATGTCAGAACTCACTGGACTGTGTAACTTAAATGGGGACCATTTTTTGTATGTCAATTATACTTCAATAAAGTCGACTAAAAATTACATGAATGCTTACAAGGTGCTTGTTGCATGGCTAAGCATGATTCTGACTGCTTCACATACTGAATCCCAGTGGGTCCTCGTAACAACTCCAGCAGCTCATGTTATCCCCACCCGAGATTAGTATCATCCCAGTTCTACCCACCTTTCAATATCTAAGTAAATAACACCCCTCAAATTAACAATATCTTCCATTGACAAAGAGCTTTGTAGGTTTCCAAGAGCTTCTGGCACCTTCCTTCTAAACTGTCCTCGGTTTCTTTGGAAATGCTGGAGGAATGATTACTGTAATTGCACGCTCGTCTGCAGTGAGCCCCGTGCTGCTCTTCTTAACATTGCACTCCTCCTTGGAAAGGTTTTGTAAAATCTGCTGTTTCTCTTACTTCTCACCTCTGTTAAGCTTTTCCCCTCACGTACGCTGTAGCGATGCTAGAGGTTCTGAAAAGTAAAAGGCAAGAAAGAACAAACTTGAGGCTAACTTGAAGAAGGTGAAAGTCTAGGCTTGGGTTTGGACGAGTCATTTAACCACACTGAACTTTGGTTGTCCTCACACACTCAATAGGGTAACAATGCCTATCATATCTTTATTGTGGGTGCCTGATATATTGACAGGGCTGTTGTGGTCTTCTGAATGTAGTGCGACCCTGGTAATCTCAGGTAAGCTGCTGGGGTTGTTACGAGGACCCACTGGGATTCAGTATGTGAAGCAGGTAGATCTGTGCTTAGTCAGGCAACAAGTACCTTGTAAGTGTTCTTGAGAGACACTGTGTTGGTTCATATCACTGTGAGACACTGTGTTGGTTCATATCACACTGGTACCACCGAACTAACTAAGGGGTGTCCAGAAGTCACCCCTACACTCATCACACCCAGGGACACAAAACAGAACATTATAACTATTGTAACTAAATGGACCCTTATTTACAAACTATTTGTTTCAAAATTTATGAAATATTTATGAAGTTTTTTTTAGATATTGACTACCTCTTTGTAATGAATATTTTCTAAATAAAGGTACATTTAGTTACAAATTCCCCTTTTCCCAATGCATGGTGACTGTACGGGATACCCTGCGTGTGACTTAGGGATGCCTCAGTTTTCTCATCTTTAAAAAAGGGATATTAAAAGTACTGACCCCACAGGTTGATATGAGGATCAAATATGTCGATGCAAGCAAAATCCTTGGCATAGTGCCTGAAACACGGCAGGGACTGTGTAGGATTCCGCTGTCAATATTATTATTATCGTATTTAGTCAGCCTCGTCTCAAAAACTATAACTTAGAAGCTACCTAACAAATGCAAACAATGTAACCCAATTGTATGTGCCCTTATATTAATTAACAAATAAAAATTAAAAATACATTTTTGAAAGCAGGAGAAAAACTGAAGCCCTCAGTTTGCTGATGTGGAAATGAGGGCTTAGGAGGTCGTGAGACTGATCTCTCATCAAGTTTCCTAGAAGGCGACAGGGCTCACCTCGCACACTGTTGAGAGGACGGACAGAGGAAGTTGAAAGCGCTCGGCCAGGTGTGCGCTGTTCTGCAATGTGGTGGCCTCACATGTGCTGTGGTTTCCTGGTCCCCGGCAGATGGCAGTTGATAAAACTGAGCTGGCCTGGGATTCTCCACCTGCCAGGCTGTGCGTTGGGACATTCCATATGTTACCTCCTTCAGTTCTTGCCAGGATTCTGGGAGTTAAGGTTCTCTTCCTCCTTTATAGTTGATGCAATCAAAGTTCAGAGCAGTTAAGATCTTTTGTCTCAGTTACTCTGCTAATAAATGACAGAGGTGGGATTCAGATACACGACTCTCAGCCGGACTGCAGTCCTGGGGTGTGACTGTGCGGGAGGGAGGACAGGAGAGGACTCAGGTGCAGAGGGGCTGGTTCCTAGACCCCCTCTAGGCACTTTGATTCCATCTGCCATGGTTTATGGCTCAGGCCTCTTCCCCTAAGGCCCTGGAGGGTCACAAGCCCAGGAGTGGGTCACCCAAACCAGAAATTTGTGAGTGGCTTCAAAATGTGCCTGGGAACTCTGATGAATGAAGTGCCAACATCCCACCAATGAATGGGTTTTAATGCTTCCCATCTATGAATGTCTTAAGCAGGAGAACGCCCCTTATATGTGCATCCTTACCCCGTCCCCACCACCCAGCCCAGCCGTGGCCTTGCTTGTCCTGTTGCCCCTCATGCCTTCCCCTTCCCCACCTGTTCTCTCTGGGCTCAGCCCTATACTCCTATACTATGCTCCTATAGTATAGCTTCCTCTACTCCTCACGGAGCCTTCCCTACTTGTTTGCCTGAAAATCCTGGCCAAAGGCAGCTTGAAGGACTGGTTGGTTCAAGGGCTTGGGCAGAGAAAATACCAGATGAGGCTGCAGCACTTGTGGTGCCAGAAAGCAAGAAAGTTCTTGAAATATGACAGAGATGCACCAGAAGGATGCAGGAGCTGCAGCAAAGAAGCTCTGGAAGGTCAAAGCATACATAAGGACCATGTCAGGCCACAGCCCGTGGGGTCCATCACGTGTCCATGAGTCCACATCACTAGACATCAATACCGCCTTTGCACTCTTTGTTACGTGGGCCTCCTGCCGGGGAGGCCCTCTCCCTGCACCCAGGGAGCTTCTGTTTGTCTTTTAAGACCAACGAGAAGAATGCCCTGCTCTGGGAAGTCGTCCTCGACTTTTCAGCATGGCTAGTATCTTCTCGCCCCTGTCCCCTCCTGTATTCTGCTATCCTATTCTGGCCTCCCCACGCTAAATTGTAAAGTAAACTGGCAAGTCTGGGTTCTTCCCAAACCTGTGAATGGCTGGAGAGCAGGAGCCACGTTGGGGTCACCTGAACGTCCTGTGTATGCAGCGTGGGGCCTGCGGCTCAGGTGTTCTTGAGACCGCTGCCTGGTGCGTCAGTAACCAGCTTTGTCCCCCATCCAAGTGCTCCCACCGAGAACCAGGGAGGCGAATTTCCCTCTTTCCTTGCCTGTTTTCCCCGTCCACTCGGTTTCTGGGCTGGATCTGTGTACTCTACCCAAAGAACTCTTGACCTAGGCTCTGTGCCACCTGCCGCACACCCACACCTCCACCGGGTCCCCTCAGAACACCTCCCACCTGCTCTCTGCACCCCGCGCCAGCCCATTTTCCTCTGAGCACAGTGGAATGTTGTCTCCTGAGTAGATGTCTTGGTTTGATTCCCTGCTTCCCCCCTCCATGCCCGCCTGACGAGGTGCAGCAGATTCCTCCGTGGGGGGCACGGGGTCTCCCTCTGCTCTGCCATCTCGTCTCACTTTGTTTCCTCTGCTCCTTTCACCCTCCCCCCAGGTCTCTGTGTAAGTCAAGTCTCTGCTTGAGCCCTCCGCCTGCCCGCCCCTGCACCACGTCCTCGGTCTGCGAATCTGTCTGATTTCCATGAATGCTGCCTCCCTGAGTGAGTCACCTCTGCCCACTGAGACTGGGTCGGGTCCCTGGTTACAAGCATTTGGGGGTTATTTTCCTTTGGTCACATTTGCAACCATCCTGGTTTGCCAGGACTCAGCATCTCCCAGGATGCAGGAGGTCAGTGCTCAAACCTGGTGAGTCCTGGTGGCACTGAGACAAGCTAGTCCCTCTGCTTGTGATGGATCTCACAAAGTGATGCACCCCAGGGCAAGGGCAGGTGCGCTGTGTGCAGCCGCAGTCCAGGGCTTAGTACAATGTTTGGGATGGAGGGGATGCTTAGCTACATTTACGGATTGGATGGTTAGATGGGCGGATGGATGGACAGGTAGACAGATGGATGAATGGACTGGCCGATGGATGGATGGATCTTAAAGGATCCTTCCAACTCCTTGGTGTGGAATCCAACAGAGGTAAAACCGAAGAAAGGAATAATAATGAGTATAATCTTTTCAAATATCCTGGGGTAATGGGAGGGTGGATTCTGCTTGTGGGAAAGAGGAAAATGAGAACAAAAGGTTGTTTCTGAGCAGCAGGCCTGGCCCCCAGACATCAAGTAAATGAGATGAGGTCCACGTCAGACGTCAAGTCAATGAGAAGAGGTCCCCGTGATTCTATACTGAGCATGCCCGGGGCATTCATGGCTTAGAACTACCCCAGCACAGTCATGTTCAACCGGCTGCTGTGGGGTGCTGTGAGAGGGTCTTAGGGGTGCCATGGAAATTTTTAACCATCATTAATTAAATTATTTTTGAAAGACGGTCATTGCATAGTAGTGTATTCTTTTTTTTTTCATTTTTCTTTTAAATCAACGTAACTTAAATATGCCATGGAACTATAGGTCTGCCAGGAGATAAACACGGTTGAAAAACTCTGCCTAGCAGGTGGGTACGGTTTGTCGAGAGTGAAGGATTGGGAAGTTAGGGAGCAAGTTCATTGCTATACCACTTGCTGGGGTAAGAGACGGGGCAGGCCCCATCTCTGCAGGGTGCACTGACTAATTTTTGCCTCTCAGATTCCCTCTTCTTCTAAGTCTCTGGTCGCCAACAGGGAAGGAGGAGTATCTAGAAAGAAGAGAAATGCATGGAAATGAAGAGGGTCTAGAGGTGGAGAAGGAAGCAGAGACCTTGAGAAGGTGTCTGGGGCCCAGGGACAGTCAGAGTGCCAGAGAAATCACAAGAGAAACAGGATGTGAGTATTAGAAAATCAAGGCGAAACAATCATTCCCTCGGATCCAAACTTGGAAATTGTCTTTCTCCATAGAGGAAGAGAATTGAGGTATTGATTGCATTTATTTTCTCATGACACAAAAGGTAAATTAATCCTTTTAGAGCAGAAAACATGTTTTTATTACATTCTGAGTAATTTCCTTTGAAAAAGCAAAACATTTTTTAGAGCCACTGGCAGTAAAACTAGATTTCCCCCCACATCTTAGATGGGAATGCGTGTCATTATTCATGCATAATCTGATTCCAAATGATTCCTTGTTTACAGTTTGTTTTTTGTATTTCCTTATGTAAGCAAGAATTAATACACTCAGACATGAAAGAAATAAGTTAAATTATTTTTACTGCTCCTCTTTAGGACGCACAATATGTCTTCTTTAACTCTCAGTGACAAGCAAAACATTCAGAGAACAGCAGAAATAAATGCCTATGGAAACAAAGATAAATGTCCCAAGGAGAGGATATGGGCTTTGGCAGCCCGACTTGCTTTGCTTCTTCCCCAGCACCTCCTGGGAAGCACCTGTTCACTACGTCCTTTGTTCTCCAGCTCACCCTTGCTGTGGTCTCTGAGAGCCTCTTAGGTGAACTGAAAGCCAGAAAAACACTCACGAGGCGTTCTGCATGTCTGGGTGTTCCTGGTGGGCAAAAACCCTAGCAGATTCTCATTTCCAACCTGGAGACATGCCAGCAAACTTTGTGGCGTGCAAATGATCTGAAGATTGTATTTGGGTGGTGATTTGTCAACCACTGTATCACAGAGTCTCAAAGCCTATTCAGGACTTCAACAAGCCCCAGTTAGTCCCCCGTGTTGGCTATTGTGAATAATGCTGCAATGACCATTGGGGTAGTAGTATCATACACACCCAGAATTGGAATTACTGAATCACATGATAGTTCCAGTTTTTAAATTTTTTGAGGGCTCTCTATGCTGTTTTTAATAGTGGCTATAAGATTTGCATGGCCATCAACAGTGAATGAGAGTTCTAACTTCTCCAAATTCTCATTGGCACTTGTTGGATCATAGCCATCGTAACTGGTGTGAAGTGATAATCTCACCGAGGTCTTGACCTGCATTTCCCTGGAAATTAGTGATGTTGAAGATCCTTTCATAAACCTGTCCGCCACTTGTAAGTCTTCTTTGGAGAAATGTCTACTCAAGTCCTTAGCCCGATTTTTCATCTGTTAGAAGTGTTTTCTCTTGAGATGTAGAGCTCCTTATATATTTTGAAAATTAACTCCTTATCAGATATATGTTTTACAAGTATTTTTACTCTGCTGACTATTTCTTTTACTGTACAGAAGCTTTCCAGTTTGATCTTGTCCCACTTGTCTTTTTTTGCTTTGGTTACCTGTGTTTTTAATGTCCTATCTGTAAAGCCATTGCCATAACCAATGACATAAAGCTTTCCCTCCAGTTTTTCTTCTAGGGGTTTTAGAGTTTCAGGTCTTATACATAAATTTCCATTAAGGAATGAATAGATAAAGAAAATGTGGGGCACACTTACACACACACACACACTTATACATATACATACAATGGAGTGTCATATTCTTCAACCTTAAAAAGATGAAACTTCTGCCATATGCAATAATAAAGTTAGGGTACATTACGCTAAGTGAAATAAATCAGGGACAGAAGGACAAATACTGTGATTTTACTTACATAGGTATCTAAAATAGTCACACCCATAGAACCATTAAGTAGAATGTTGGCTCCCAGGGGCTGGAGGAGAGTGGGAAATGGGAAACTCCTGAGCAAGGAGGATGAAATTTCAGTTATGTGAGAGGAACAAGTGCCAGAGATCTGCTGCCCCACGATGGGCCTGGATCACACACTTCAAGGTGTGTTAAGAGGGCCATCTCTTTTTAAGTGCTTTTCCCAAAATAAAATGAATATTTTTAAAAGGAGCCCAGATGGCCAGCCATGGTGGCTCATGACTAAATCTTAGCACTCTGGGAAGCTAAGGTGAGTGGATTGCTTGAGGTCAGGAGTTTGAGACCAGCCTGAACCAAGTAATCCCAGCTACTTGGGAGGCTGAGGCAAGAGAAGCACTTGAGCTCAAGAGTTGAAGGTTGCTGTGAGCTATACACCATGGCACTCTACTGAGGGTGACAAAGTGAGACTCTATCTCAAAAAAACAAAAAACAAAAAAAAAACCCTGGTCAACAAAAAGGATGTCTTATGGCCTGAATTAGAGTGAGACAAACAAGGGACTTTGGGCCTCTGTGTAAGGGGGAGCCCATGCTCAGGAGGCCACCCTGTCCTCGCATGGCCCTGAGAGTAACTAGCTCGCTCTTTTGGACCCTGGCAACCTCTTTTGTTTCACTTAGTTTCAACTCAAAGATGTCTCTATGTATGTGACTATTTATTATTTCAGATTAATATGAGGGTATAAATGATAAGATTACAATGTTTGCATTTAAGGTCCCTATTGCAGGTGTACACCTCACCCAGGTGTGCCACGTGCCCTACTTTGTGCCCATTAGGTAGGAGCACAATCCCCCTCCCTCATTCTCCCTCCTCCCCCATTGCCCTCCCTCCAGCTTGAATTCAATTGAGTTTTTCTCTTATGTGGGCATTAATTAGTTCATCATCTGGCTTCATATTAGTATTGAGTACACTGGATACTTGCCTTTCCATTCTTGTGATATTTTAATCAAGAATTTTCTCCAACTCTATCCAGGTTACTACAAAAAGATGTAAAGTCTCCATTTTTATGGCTGAATAGGATTCCATGTTATACATATACCACAGTTTGTTAATCCATTCATGGGTTGATGGGCACCTGGGTTGATTCCACATCTCGGTGATGTAAATCGAGCTGTGATAAACAATCTGGTACAAATGTCCTCATGTAAAAGATTTTTTTCCTTCTGGTAATGGGATTGCAGGATCAAAAGGAAGGTCTAGTTTAAGTTCTTTCAGGATTCTCCATACTTCTTTCCAAAGAGATTGTGTTAGTTTGCAGTCCCACCAGCAGCGTCCCCTTCTCTCCACTGCTGCAGCTATGGGACTTTGTGATGTTACATGTGGCTTTAAATTCATTTTTATCTTTCTTTTCCCGGAATGTTTTCCCTGGCAATCTGAGTAACTAGCATTTCAGTAAACAACTCTCTGTATGTGGCATGTATTAGAAATGTGCTTCTCTGTCTTTTTGTGCCACGCACTGCTCTTTTATAGGCTTCATTATAAAAAAAAACACAGAGACCTCCCCCTCATTTAATGCAGAGATGAAATAGATAGCATATTTTTGATAGGGATTATCAACTGTGACCGTTACAGGGCTATAAAGTTTGACCTTATGAATGAAGAATATGATGGTCGCTGGGAACTGGAGGGCTCCGTATCCCTGGGTCTGTCATGTCATTCCATCACACCCCGAGTGCTCTTTGAAGAGATAAAATGGCTTTATTTTCTCTCCAACTCAAATAAAGTTTACTCCTTGTCATCCGCTGGTAGGTCTTAGGCTCAGAGGACAGTTGGACCTTACACAGCTAGATACCATGGTGACACTGACATGAAAAACCATAGCAAATGACTGAATCTTTACTGTGTGTCAGCCCAGTTCTAAGCCATCTCTCACCCTTTTTCCCCATACCAAACCATGGAGCCGAGAGAGGGGCCCTGCTCTGGGTCCTGCGTGCGTGCCTGGGTGTTCCGTCAGCTCTGCCTGGAGTCGAGAGAGGGGCCCTGCTCTGGGTCCTGAGTGCGTGCCTGGGTGCTCCATCAGCGCTACCTGGAGCCGAGAGAGGGGCCCTGCTCTGGGTCCTGCGTGCGTGTGCCTGGGTGCTCCATCAGCTCTGCCTGGAGCCAGGGGAGGGGCCCTGCTCTGGGTCCTGCGTGCGTGCCTGGGTGCTCCATCAGCTCTGCCTGGAGCCGAGAGAGGGGCCCTGCTCTGGGTCCTGCCTGCGTGCCTGGGTGCTCCATCAGCTCTGCCCGGAGCCAGGGGAGGGGCCCTGCTCTGGGTCCTGCCTGCGTGCCTGGGTGCTCCATCAGCGCTGCCTGGAGCCAGGGGAGGGGCCCTGCTCTGGGTCCTGCGTGCGTGCCTGGGTGCTACGTCAGCGCTGCCTGGCTCTCTGCTGACTGTGCCTCTCCCCACGGTGAGGAGACTCTCAGGCTAAGGGCACAGGCCCACCTGTACTCTCATCTCCTCACCTGGGATGCCCAGGATTTGGATTTTCCTGTCTATGCCTGCACGTGCCTTTTTACTGGGTCTGTTCTCTCAAAGGAGGGTGGTGCCATCAGTGAGTGTTCGCAGATCTTGAGGTGGCTGTTGACTGGGGTGGGGGTGGGTCTTGGGGTGCAGGGATAACTGGAGCACAGACAGGTAGATGGCACACCCGAGGGCCCTTTGTGAGCTCTTTCTTCAGCCCTGCAGATGTTAGGAATAGGCCTACACACCACAACTTGAAAGATTTTCCTGTTATTATCATCTCCATTTTACAAGAAGAGAAACTGAGACCTTGAAAAGTCAAGTAATATCGCCAGATGTTCACAGAGACGTGGTGACAGAGCCCAGATTTTAACTCAGCCAGTCTGGCTCTGGAGGCCCCTGCTGTAGCCACTGCCCTGACAGCTGTGATCCCCTCCTGAGATCCCCCCACCTGGTGATGTATCATCACAGTGGAATATGGAGACCACAATAGCCATCCCAGAGGCAACTGCAGCAGCCATGAGGGCTTGCAGGGCCCAGGCCATGCACTGGGTATTCTGACCCAGGGGTCTCCACAGAAGCACAACCAGGAGGGCTGAGGAGCCCCACAGTGTGTCAATTGCATTCTAGAGACCCAAGAAAGCCCATGGTGAAAGAGGAAGGCCTGATAGCCAGAGGGCTGATGGTGTAGGTGGTATAGATGAGACAGGTAGTATAGTGGTATAGATG
>CAUYON010064027.1:0-11689 GCA_963573935.1 Arctocebus calabarensis
TACCTTTTTTTGTTGTTGATAAGTTAGAAATATTTGACTTATAGACTACTGTATATGGCAGACTGAAATTGTATGTTATGGGCCATCAAACATGAAAAAATGCCCAACATCTCTAATTGTCAAGGAAATGCAAATTAAACCCAGAAGAAGATAATACCTTACACCTGTCAGAATGGCCATTCATATGAAGTAAAAAAAAAAACAAAAAAAAACCCAGATGTGGCATAGATGCAGAGATAAAGGGACACTCATACATTTTTGGTGGGACTACAAAGGAATACAACCTCTGGAATACAGGATAGGGATTCATCAAAGAAATAAATGTTGACTTACTATTTAATCTAACAATTTCACTGGTGAGTATTTACTCAAAGGCAAAGAAGTCATTTTATCAAAAAGACACCTACATTTCAATGTTTACTGCTGCACGATTCATAGATTTGAAGATGTGGAATCAACCTAAATGCCCATTAGTTTGTGAGTGAATAAAGATCATGTGACAGACACACGCACAACACGTCACAGAGTACCACTCAGCTAAAAAGACTTCAGTACAGTGACATCTCTTGCAGTTACTTAGAACTAGAGACCATTATCCTAAGTGAAGAGTCCTAGGAATGGAGAAACAAACACTGCATGTGCTTTCTAATAAGTGGGAGCTGAATGATGGGTACACACAGGCAAAGAGAGATGTAAAGGTCCTTAGACACCAAGAAGGGGGTAGGTGGGAAGGACTGAGGGGTGACAACTTCCTATCTGCTACAGTGAACACTGGTTCATGGCACACTTAAAGCCCCAACTTCAGCATCAGACAAGGCATCCATGTGACAGAACATTTGTACCACCTTAGTATTTTGAAAATTTCAAGTGTGTGTTATGAACTCTAAAGTGGAACCCGATTCACTGGGGAAAAGGGAAACAAAGGAGTGAAAATAAAGCAATTGCTATGTCCTCCAGAGTCAGGGACAACCTTACTCCCTGCGGGGGGAGAGAGAATGTTATTTGTGGCTGATGAACTGAAAGGAGAATGCTGTAGTAACCTGACAAAAGTGTCCCTGTAAATAAATCTTTAAAATTTCTAAGACATGGAGGGCAGGACAGAGGGAGGCCAAGGACAATGATGCCTCCCGGCTCTTCCGGGTCGCGGGTTACACAGGGCGGATCTTGGAGCACCTGCTCCACCGGCCAGGAGGGCTAACTTTCAAACGGCGCCGCCCTGTAGAGCCCAGAGCCCAAGTGACAGCACAGGGAGCGCAGGGCAGGGGGACAGGAGACCGTGGGGTCAGCGCCAAGCTCTTGGGCAGCGCTCACGGGCGCTGAGCGAGTTGCCCTTTCCCGGTGCTTTCCTGCCCCCGCATCTCACTGTCCCGCATCATAACTTGGGTCAAGTTGACAACTCCCAAGCGGCCAGCCGGCTAGCGCTCCGCTGCGCACCCTCCCCCAGATGAGAGAACCCGTCGTGCCCACTCTGGGGACGCTCCATCGGCGGTGGCTGCAGCCTGGGCACGAGGGCAGGGGCTGCGGGACGGGCTGAGAGCTGCCTCAGGGGGCACAGCCCGGGGCCACCGTGCCAGTCCCTGGCGCAGGCAGGGGGAAGCAACCGCTCTTTGGCCAGCCGGGATCTGGGGCAGGAGCGGGGAGTGGCAAGTCTCATCCCGCGGCAAAGCCCCTGGGCAGGGGGCAGGGGGAGCGGGACCGGATGCGGTTCGGGCTTGGCAACCACCACAGTGCTTGGAGCTTTTGGTGGTCACTTCCTTGGTATAAAGAATATCTAAATTAAAAGGCCATTTTTGATCAGAAAGCACTGGCCTCTCTATAAAACCTAAGTAACCTGATAGGCTGCCCTTCCCAGGGCAACGTGTGTGTGATCAGAGCTGGGTGGGTGGAAAGGGACCCCAGCCACCAGTTCTTCCTCTTGGGGCATGAGGCGCGGTCCAGCTGGTCTATGGCCATACCACCATGGACGCGCCCAATCAGAAGCTAAGCAGGGTCCGGCTTGGTTAGTACTTGGATGGGAGACTGCCTGGGAATACTGGCTGCTGTCGGCTTTTGCCGTTTCTTCCTTGGGTCCCCCTCCTCCTCACAGCTGGGCCGGACCTTCTCAGGAGTCCGATGGCACTGCATCCGCCCTGTCTCCTTTTGTTTTGGCCCTACCACAAATTCCTTCTCCACCTGGCCCTCGCCTGGCAGAAAGAATGTGCCTCCCTCCAGGCCTGCTGGACAGCGGGCAGGACAGGTGGACGCAGCTGTCTCAGGGGGCGGACAGGCATTTCTCAGCCACTGATAGTGACCCGCGCAGCCCACGCCATGGGGGCCAGGGAAGTCTGTCCCCCACACCCCTGTGGGGCCAGCGAGAGGTACCAAAGCCTCCCCACTGATGCCAACAGCCTCGCCATCCTAGGTTAGCACTGGTGAGCTTAGGCAGTGGGGCAGCCAGCATGGGGCAGAGCCCACCCAGCTGTGCCTCCTGAGACATCCCAGGGATCCACAAAGGAAACAAACCCCAAGTCCAGCCTCAGATCCATATGTTTAAAGAGCAAGAAGGAAAGGGCATAGAGCTGACATGACATCCCCCAGAAGCAATTCCCCAAAGGGGTGGGGGAGTGACCGTAGGGACTGGTCCCTGGGGAGAAAGACCAGCTGCTCACCATGGTCAACTCTGGCTCTCCTGTGGAAAAAGTCACCCAGGGAAATCAGGTCCATTCTCTACATCCAACAACTGGTGGGCCAGGGTGGGACAGGGTGATGGAAGGACCATGATGAAAGAAGATAAGGAGCTCACCCTGGAGAAACAAACACTGCATGTGCTTTCTAATAAGTGGGAGCTGAATGATGGGCACACACCATCAGGGTCATGGGTTCAGGGAGGGGTGGAGTGGGTCCTGGCCCCATTTGGGATGACTGAGGTGTCTGGTAAAGTCCATCAGGCAGCCAGCAGGACTGGATGGCCACAGTGACTGGCTATGACCTGGGCCTCCTGCTCCAGGCTAGCCACTGCAACCCGGCTAGTGGCAAGTGGACTGTGGCCTGCGTAAGTGTGAAATTTCTACAATTCATGGTAGTCAGCTAATTTAAAAAATAAATAATTCATTCCAAACTAGCCTGAGGAAGAGAAAGCCATCTCTATTAAAAATAGAAAAACTAGGCCTGGCACATTGCCTCATGCCTGGAATCTTAGCACTCTGAGAAGTCAAACTGGGAGGATTGCTTCAAGTGAGGAGTTTGAGACCAACCTAAGCAAAAGCAGGACCCTGTTTCTAAAAATAGGAACAACAGGTGTTATGGTAGGTGTCTAGAATTCAAACTACTGGGGAGACTGAGGCAATAGGATAGCTCATGACCAATAGTTTGAGGTTGGTGTGAGCTGTGATGCTATGGCACTCTACCAAGAGTGAGTCAATGAGACTCAAAAGAAAGAAAAGGAGATGAAGTCAGAGGAGAAACAGGAAGAGATGGAGACAGAGGAGAAATAAACAGAAGAGACGGAGTCAGAGATAATGGAGCCAGGGATGATGGAGGAGATGGAGATGGATTCCATGTGTGTACATGTGTGTACACATGAGTCCATGACAGCACATGTGTACTTGTGTGTACTTGTGAGTGCATGTGTGTTCATGTTTACGTTTGTATACATAAGTGTGAACATGAGTGGATGTGCGTACAAGTGTGCTTTTGCATATGTTTGTGTATTTTGTAATTGTCAATGACACCATGTGTGTACACATGTGTTCATGTGTGTGCATGGGTGTACATGTGAGTGCATGTGTGTGAATGTGTGTACAGGTGCTTGCATGTGTGGACACATGTACATATGTGTGTATTAGTGTGCATGTGAGTGCATTTTGTCCATATGTGGTTGTGTGTACCTGTGAGGAAGTACGTACATATTAGTGCAAGTGCACATCTCTGTGCATATGTGTGCATGTGTGTGCATATGAGTTTGCATGTGTGTAATTGTGTGTGTGTGTACATGTCCCGGGTGAAAGGCTGATGACTCGACCGTGCCCTCTAGAGGCGAGCCACTCACCACACTCAATTCTAGGGTGGAAAATCAGCCACAAACAGCCGATTCACTAAACACACCCAACGGTAGATCTCGGGGACTCAGCCGGCCCAACCCAGGCAGGGCGGTGGAATGAACACCAGGGTGAAAGAGGACTAGAAGGCAGGGCTGTGGGGATGGTGAGGGGTGGCTGGGGTACTGCCTCACTGGCCCCTTTGATGTTACCTAGGCCTCTGGCAAGGCCCACTGGACAGCTGGCAGGACAGGGCACCTGCAGCTGTTTCTAGGGGCAGAGAGAAGATGTGTGATGATCAGCAGTGACAGGTGGTGACCTGCGCCACCCAGACTAAGAGGGCCTGTGCAGCCTGCCCCCCTACCCACCATGGCAGGAGAGCGGCTTGCAAGCCTGAGCCTCTTCGGGTGATGGAGGTTCCCTGCTCCCTTTCCCTGGGCAGTGTGCAGGGTCAGCTGTGGGAAGGGCACAAATGGGGCCTAAGCTTCCCAGCTCTGCCTCTTTGTGGGGAGAGCGGGTGAGGTGGACCGGGTCATATATGGCTATACCACCCTGAACGCACCTGATCGCGTCTCATCTAGGAAGCTAAGCAGGGTCAGACCTGGCTAGTACTTGGATGGGTGACTGCCTGGCAATACCAGGTGCTATAGGCTTTTGCCTCTTCTTCCTTTGATCCTGGACCTCTTCACAATCCAAGGCCCTACTCCGTGCCCTCTCAGCTTCTCCTACACACGGCCTCAGCCTTGACCAGAAACCCAGAACACAGGCTGCAAAAGGGCACAGGTGCACACACATGCACACACACCCAGTTGCTGTCTGGGTCAAGGGGAGGAAACAGAGTGCAATGGTGGGGCAAGGCAACTTGTGGCCTCATACCTGGTTGAAACAAATGGGACTAGGAGGACCACAGCCTTCCAAGCTCCCCTAGATCATCCTGTGGACCAAGGTCCAGGCCCCCTCCAGCCAGCCCTTGGCTTGCAAAGTCAGATGCCCACTGTCTACGCCACCCAGGGAATCCTCACAGCACCACCATCAGGAAGACACCCTGGCCCCTTGCTCCATGGGGCTCTTCTCCTGGGCTGGGGTTGGGCCCTGGCCTCTGCATTCTCATAAACCTCCAGGAAATTCAGTCCACCCCCTTCTCCAGGCGGGCACACCTCCAGCCTTCTGTCACCTCCTCCTCCCTTAGGAGCACTACTGGCCTCACCAGTCACTCAGACACCTCTATCTTTCCTGTGCTGCTCATACTTAGACCCCAGTCCCAGCGGTCTTAATTCGGGGCAGTGACCTCTGCAGCTCTCCCTAAAGCTGAGTGTATGCACCTTAGGACAGGAATGTGGGTTAGGGAGATGAATACTGAGGCAGGTCCTCCACATTGGAGTCTACATGGCTAGTCCACCCAGTGAGCCAAGTGAACCACCCCAGGGTGTGGACATGGGACCGACACGTCCCATGGCCCAGGCAGATGGGAAGGGACTGCCATTCCTGTCTCATAATCCCAGCAGGGCTCCTGTAGACTGTGGCTGCCAGCAGCAGGGGGTGTTAGAGGGGTGCAGCCTTGGCTAGACAAAGGCTCAGGCTCCCAAGGGCATGCTTGGAGGGCAGCCCCTGACAGGGTGCAGCCTGACCCACCTTGAACTTCCCTATGGGGCCGGGAGGAAGCCAGGCAGGTCCCTGAGAAAGGAGTCTCTTCATACCAGAGGCACCTGAGAGGGAAAACTCCATTGTGAAACCAGCAAACCCTCAGCTGAGGACTCACAACCCACTAATTATTCAACAAGTGTCACAGGCTGCTGGGAACACAGGGGTCCCTGGGCTGGAGCACCCCACCTTCAAAGTAGCGGATCTTAAGGCAGTAGCTCCCCAACCCAATCCTCCCCTGATCGCCTGCTGAAGTAAGGAGCCGGGACGTTCTGTCCCCAGGGCTGGAGGCCTCATGTGACTGCCTTAAACCCCAGCCCCACCCCATGGCAGCCAGATTAGGGGGAGGCAAAGTAAACACCAAACCTGACAGGGTCCACCGTTGAGTGCCCCAGTTCTCATGTGTGTCTAGCACAGCTGCTGTCAGGGTTCCAGGGCCCCAAATCTCAGCAAGGGCCTGGCCTGGAGGGCTGTCTTGCCTATACCTCTCATGTGCCCGCCATCTTTCTTGGAAGCAGAGGGAAGCATCAGCCTGTTATTCTCTTCTGCTGACAGGAGGGGTTGAGGAGGTATCCGACTATCCTCCCTACGCTCACTACCCAGAGGAAGTACCTGATTGTCCTCCCTATACTCACTACCCAGGGAAGGGGCCCAGGAGCCACTCCCATGCCAAAATGAATTCCACACAACTTTCACGTGCCACAAAATAGTACTTACTCTTGTTTTGATTTCCTTTAAACATTTGAAAATGTAAAAAGCACAAGACCCAGCCAGAGGCTGGGCAGCACCAGGGACCACAGTTTGCCTGATCCCAATCCTAGATCATCCTCAGGCCTCAAGCACACCTGCAAGCTCAAAGCTGTCACAGGCATGATGAAAATGCAGGAGCTCAGGCTAGAAGCCAAGAGGGCCATCAGCAAGGGGCAGACCACACTTTCCCCTCCTTAACCTCCACCCAGCCCAGGATGAAACCCAGCAGCAGACATGGTCCTATTATCCCCCAAGAGCCCCAGGGCACTTTGGGGTCATCTTCAGCATGCACCTGTGTGGTGTCACACATTCCTTACTTCATCTCCTTGTGCTCCACCTCCTCAACCCTCAGATTTCTCTCCACACCGTAGTCCAGGATGGAGCAAGTGCCAAAGGCCATTTTGTGCTGGATCATGGGCTGGATGGACTCCTGGTTCTTGCTGGCCACAAACTGCCCACAGAAGGTCATATCTTCATGAACTTCTCCAAGAGCCTTTGCCCCAAGTTTCCTGGTGATGCGGAGCAACTGCAACTGCAAGGCAAAGGAAAGCAGCTGTCCAGGGCTGCTCCAGCCTACCCTTCCTCCTGGGACACCCCAACTTACCCACCCCATCACTTCACTCCAACCAGAGGACCCTGACACAGTCTCTGGGGTGCACTCAGCTCACACTGTCGACTTCGTGGTGAAGACCACCGAAAGCAGCTGGCTCCTGCACACACCACAGCCATCCACTATGCCAGTCCCCACCCAGGGCAGGGTCCCCTCCCTGCCACAATGAGCACATTGTTCCTGCCTTAAGGCCACCCACAGGACCCACACACAGGTCATCTCCACCACACACAGCCTTTCCTCACCACTGCTTGGTGAGTAAAGAGGAGACCTGCCAGCCTCCCTGGACATAGCAGTGGGCATTTTCCAAACATTCTCCAGAGACATAGCTCAGCAGTTCCACTGGGAAGAAGGAAGATCTGAGGAGACTTTCTAGAATTTGAGTGCCCAGATTTTTTAGTCTTTTGTTAACTATTATTCCTAGTCCCTAAAATAGTGTGCCTGGCATGAGAACAGTCCTCAAATGGCGACACACACAAAACCCGACTGAGTGTGAGCTCAGCAGGAGTGTGGCGTGTCCTGCCAAGGACAAGTGAGCCTGGGAACCATCTGCACAGGCCTGTGATGACTGCCCACATCAGGGCCAGTGGGGATGTGGCAGGTCCTCCAGGGCTGGTCAGCTGCTTGGACAGATGTGCCCCTGAGGAAGACACCACCCAGGAATCTCTTGACTCTTTTCCCCAATCACATTTGCTGTATGGTTTACTCAAGTGTCCTGAGCTGCTGCTGCAGGAATAGTCCTCCTGACTGGAAACAACTGGAGGAAACCAAACAGGAGTTCATGCCCTGTGAGAGGCATCCCAAAGCGAGGAACAGAGGCAGGTGGGGCATCTACTAACTCCCAGTGGAGTCTCCAGGGATCCTCCGGGCACCTGGTACACAGTTATAGCCTAGAGGGTAGACAGCCATATGGGCCAAGGCTGATCCATCTGGTCTCCCATCTGGTCTCCCTTCCTAGGATCACCCAGAGCTTCCTCCCTCTTCTCTGTGGCCACATCTCAGGACCCTTGTTCCTTGTCCACCTCTGGGCCCACCTGTGCCTTCTCCCTCAAGGGATACTGTGGCTCCCTGCCCACTCCAGCACAGACATCCTCCTGCCTATTTCACAGTTCCCTCAGGTGTTCAGCCTGTGCAGGGAGGCTCAGCTATGTCCGGCATGCTCCTCTCTGCTCTGGTGCCTCTCTCCAACCCTGCTTGCTGTCCCACCAACCCCTCCTTACAGCAGTGGCACACTCTTCCTCCACAGAAATCCTCCCCCCCCAATCACTACCGACATAATCCCCCTGCCTCCAGGCTGAAGTCCAGTCCTCTAGGACCTGAGAGACCTTCTGGGGTCTAGGTCCAGCCTGGCCCAACTTGGCCATGTGGACCAATTCCAGACAGGGCTGACCCACTGAGCCTGTCACACCACCCCTCCATGCATGTCCTCCACTAGACCCCACTTGTCCCTTTGCTACCTGACTGGAGCATTGTGTCACCAGTGTCACTGCTGAAGTTCTAGGACACTGAGCTGGAGGAGCCTCTGAACTTAAGAGGCCTACCAGGAGGACATCCTACACCATGACAACCCTAAGGCTGCTGTGGCTGTGGTGCACACACTGTGGTGTCACCCACATGGTGCTCTGCTCTCTCATCCTTTTTCTCCAGACAGGCCATAGAGGACCTCCTTAGGCCTGTGCCTGCATTGTCCCCTGCTCCACACCCCTGTCCATCCCTCCACCTCTGTGCAGGTGTTCCTGCAGCACATTAATGTGGCCACCACCAAGATGGACATCAGAAACCATACATCATCTCCGAAAACAATCACAAGCACTCAGCTACCACCAAGATACCAGTTCCATGAAGGGCATGTTACAGCATGTGGGTGCCCAAGGACTGTGGTGGGGCAGAGTGCAGCTAGAAGGTGTGCAAGGGAAGGTGTGAACCATGTGGGTGTGGGGGAGAACTTTTCAGCTACAGGGTAGCACACCAGGCTCCATTTAATGCCCACCTAGGGTGCCACTCCCCACCCAGATCGAATCTGCACTGGCCCTCTGAGTAGGGGGGCCAGAATCACTCACCTGAGTTCTGGAATTCCCCACCCTTCCCCACCCAGACCCTGGATGCCAGGCATTCCCCACATCTCTTTCTTGGTCTCAAGGTGCAGCCAGGGCAGAGGAGCTCTAGAAATGGTATCTGCTTGGGGAAAGTTTATGAAGAAGACTCCATTGGCAACTGCAACAACAACAAAAATAAATAAATGGGACTCAAAATTAAGATTAAAAGCTTCTGCACAGACAACACAATGAAAGCAAATACACAACCTTCAGACTCGGAAAAGATATTGACATGTTACAAATCTGACAAGGGGTTGATAACTGGAATCTATAGAGAACTCAAATTAACCAACACAAAAGGAGTAAACAATCCCAACTATCATTGGGCAAGAGACATGAACAGAACCTTCCATGAAGAAGACAGATGAATGGTCAACAAAAATGTAAAAAAACCCTCATTGTCCCTAACCATCAGAAATGTAAATCAGAACTACTCCGAGACATCCCCCTGTTATACCCAAAGCGAGTGGAATAGAGAAACACCAGCACATTGGGTCCAAATTAAGCAAGAGTCCTTTATTGATCAGCTGGGCCGAGATTTGGCTCACACCTCAAAGTCTCTTGACCCCTAGAAGCAGGGGCAGAAACCTTTTGTAAGAGGTTTTCGTAGGATGGAGAGTCCTTAATGCAAGCCAAATTTGACAAGAGCGAGCACCTGGTAAGAGGAGTCCTTACAAGGGGAAGCTGGGGTTTTGCAATTATTACTAAACTCTTTCAACTGAGCTTCCTGTCTTAAAGGGGGAATATTGAAACCACTTAGCAAGTTGTTAGTTGAGGCATAACACCCCTAATGAGAACAGCCCACCAGCTGTAGACGCTGTATGGATCTGGAGAGAAAGGACACTTTTATATTGTGATTGCAAAAATAATAAAGCCTCTTGGGCAAGAAGTAGGGAGAATCTTCAAAGAACTCAAAATGCATCTTCTATTTGATCCTGCAATCCCATTATTATGTACTATGTACTCTCAGAAGAAAAAAAATCATTTTATTATAAGGACATTTGTACTAGATTGTTTATTGTAGCTCAATTTATATCACTAAGATGTGGAATCAACCCAAGTACCCATCAACCATGTTATATGTATACAGTGGAATACTACTGAGCCATGAAAAAGATAGAGATTTTACATCTTTTGTATTAACCTAGATGGAGTTGGAGAATGTTCTCTTTAGTAACATATCACAAGAAAAGGAAAGCAAGTAACCAATGTGTTCAAGAATAATATAAAGCCAGCAGATAAAGTAATACATGCCCAGTAGATGAAGTAACACATATCCATGTGAGAGAATATAATTCAAGTTGGGGGAAAAGGGCTAGAGGGAGGTGGATTGGTATGCACTCACCTAATGGGCACAATGTGAAGTACACAGCACACCTCCTCTGTGAGGGGCACAACTACAATAGGGACCATACCTAAGAAATGCAAACACAGTAACCTAATCGTTTGTACTCTCATATTAATCTGAAATAAAAAATAAAAATAAACTACCTTGCCAAAAGATACTGAAAAAAATAAAAAATAAAATTTCTTGGGGGTGGGAGGACACAGTGTGTGGAACACCTTTTGGAGGTTGAACACAATTATAAGACAGTCCTTATCTAACAAATGCAATCAACGTGACCTGGTTCTTTGTACCCTCAATGAATCCCCAAGAAAAAATGTTGCTCCTGCAACTGGCTTTCAAAAATGCTAACATTGATTACAAAAAAGCCAAAGCCAGACTCAGAAATCAGGATAATGTCACCATTGATCAATACATTTGCATTTGTTACGAAGTTGGATAGGGCACTTTTGAAGCTAATTTATTAGCATTGGCCTTACAGACTAGCAATACAAAACATAGATGCTATAATTGTGGAAAATTTGGCCACATTCGAAAAGAATGCCAGAAGGCTAAAACTGAAACTAAAATTGAGACCAAGCCACCAGGCATTTGTCGCCAGTGCAGTAAAGGCAGGCATTGGACAAGTGAATGTTGTTCCGTTAAGGACAAAGACAGGAACATTTTGCCTTCAACCTAGGACCAGGGAAACTCCAATGTGGGGCTAGCTTGAAGCCCCAAGACCCAAAATTCAAGCTCTTTTCTTCAGCAGTTCCCAGTGGGTAATGGTCAAACTCATGCTCAAATGAATCAGAACTAGGTTCTGTTAATGAAGTCCATGTTTTCATGCCAATCATGGAAGTATAGCCCTGGATCTCCCTATATCAACAAATGTTAATCTTAACAACAGAGAATCTCCTAAAAAATTACCCACTAGAATTTATGGTCCCATACCTTCAGGGACTGTAGAGTTAATACTAGAAAAAAGCAGTTTTACTATGGAAGAACTTTGTGTACAACCAAAAATAATTAATGAAGATTGTAAGGAAGAAATTTTAATAATAACTCCAGCCATAAAAAACATCCAATTGTCGAGCCAAGATGGTGGTCGAGTAACAGCTTCCTTGCAACTGGGCTCGGTGAGACTGGGGAGAGAAGACTTCAGGCATCTCTGGCTGATGAGATCTGCCCAGAAACATCCCTTTGGGGACACAGGGAGACAGCGTGAGACTTCTGGACCCCCTGAGGAAGG
>CAUYON010064028.1:0-11230 GCA_963573935.1 Arctocebus calabarensis
ATATGAAGCTAATTTATAGCTTTCATATGAAGGCTAAAACCCAATTATAGCACAAGAATACAAGGAAAGGGGAAAGGAAGGGGAGCGGAGGGGGGAGGATGGGTGGAGGGAGGGCAGTTAGTGGGAACACACCTACAGTGCATCTTAGCAGGGTACTGGTGAAACTTATTAAATGTAGATCATCAATGTCTTTATATAGTGATCAAGAAAATGCCATGAAGGCTATCTGTAACAGTACGATCAAAATATTTCTGAATGTATATGAAGCACATTGTGCCCTATGATTGCACCAATGTACACAATTATGATTCAATAAAATTATATAAAAAAAGAAAAGACCACAAAACAACCAGAAATCAAATAACAACATGAGAGTTGTAAGTCTTTACCTATCAGTAATAGTATTGAATGTGAATGAAATAAACTCTCTAATCAAAAGACAAAAAAAATAAAATTAACAAAACATACTGTGTTTTAAAGACATATGATGAAAATAAATTCTGCACTTAAGGATGCCATGGTCTAAAAGGTTATGCAAATATATAACCAATTAATTATAATACTTTCACAGGTATTTTAATGGATGAACATATGGGATATGACAGAGGAGAGGCTAAATCAGTTTTCTATGCTTACAAGGTGATCATGAGACTTTAAAAAGATGAACACATCTGAACAAAATCTATTCATATAAGCAGATATTCACAATGTAAAAATAGAAGATGAAAAAGTATGAGTGCTTAGTATGTAGAAATTGTGATATAGTCAGACAAGTTTAAATATTTTGCATTCAAGAAGATAAGTGTAATGGAAAAAATAGTGTAAACAGAAAAGCACAAAAAATAAAAAGGCTTTTCTAAAGTCCTAAGGAGTTTTAATTGGTAGTCTATGATGTGAGATTAAGGGTTTTAAGAGGAGTTGGTGAGATAATCAAATATTAATTTTAGGATGATAACTCTAGGAAATGATGTACATCAAGTTTGTTGTAAGGAGAGACCAGACACTAGGTTAAAGAACTGATAACAACTTCTATTATAGGCTTGCACTTAACTATCAAACTTAATTATTTTGATATCTGTGTTTTATATAATCACAATCATTCCCATATGTTGGTAAATGATTCTCAGGGCAAGGTCTCCATCTCATACTTGTCTTTTTCACTTAGCTAAAGGATTTTTCCAAGTCTAAATTGTAATGAATGGGGACATGCCCTTATTCCAGTGAAAAGCCCCCTTTAATGCTTTTCCTTCTCCACTTTTTTTGACCTCTGAGCTGAGTCAAGAAAACGCCTAAACTGCAAAAATTTTCAACTTACTGTTTTCTGAATTTCAGAAGTACATGGCAATGAAAATACGTGAGTGTGACGCTGAGTTCAAATCTTAGGACAATTGATTTGAAAATATATTCTAGGGCAACAGAAGCACAATAAATTTTTCATTACTTGTAGCTTCTAACTAAATATGGAATGGAATACTTTCTTAGCAACCTCTGCTTTGGTAGCAAAAGCTATTGCACAAAGCTGCATCAAAACAAAGATAGTGAAGAAAATTGTTTTTTGCAAACTTGTGAAAGTTATAAGTGTAATTAAGAACAACATTTGCTAGATAATTGTTCTCTACACCTCATCTGGAAGGTGGAAATAGAAAAAAACCTTTCATTGAATGGGACAGATAACTCAATGCAGGGCTTGGATTTTGATCAATAAATGCCAAAGCCACACTCTCTGAAGTCTCATAGTTAGATACAAGCAATATCTCTACAATTCCAAAAGCTACAATGCCTTTTTGTCTAGTATAAAATTAGATGTTTTCCAGAATTTAAAATATTATTGATATAATGAAATTTGAATACATATGAAAGTGAATTTATGCATCACAGAATTTTAGAATCTTAAGTATGGCAGAGCCTTTAAATACATTTAATCTAACTGTACATTCCTCATTTTAATTATTTCTACTAATATTGTACCAATTATATAATTTCATCACCTAAATTCTAGTAAGAGGAAGCTTACTACCTTTGGTTTTGAGTAGCTCTGTTGAAAATTTTTTCTTTTATTGAGATGATTTTCTTCTACTTAACTAAAACTTACCCTCATTGAAGTGATAAAATCTTGGATATTATTCAGAATGCAAATAACCCCTCTTTCACTCAGTAGTGTTTAGAATCAAAGAGGAGAGCCAGTCTTTATCACTCAGGTATTCTTCTCCATGCCCCTTCCATTTTAATATTACACAGAGTCCTACGAAGCTGAATATCCACTTTATCCCAAACCATAACTGGTCTCTCTCTTTTATATATCGCATATATGTCCAATATTATATTCTACTCTTAGATCCTATGTCTTTAAATTTGGTAATGAATATAAGATTATGTGTATTTCCACACATTAAAATATGAGATTCAATTTGCTTAGTTTCTATTCCTAGAGGAATAATCCCTTGACTGATTACTTCTCATGTTTTATCTCCAAATTTCTATTTTCCTTTCATGACTGATTCTATTTTTCTAACAACCAGCCTCACATTCAAGTAAAGTTTTCTTGATGAGATCAGTTTATTTTCAGGCAATTAAGGCTTCCTATAATATTCTGAGCTATATTATATTCCCACCAGTGAATCCAATTGAGTGTTTTAGTTTATGACATCACTTTTCAGAAATTCAAATTTCCTTAATTTAAATTATATTTAAATCTAGCTGTTCACCTCTTCTGTCCCACTATCCCCACAAGTACAGATAAAAGAAAGAAGTAATGGTAACAGCACCTGTATAATTAAGTCCTTGGATTTTCTGACACAGATTCTACAATGACTAAAATGCTTTGTTGACTTTTCTGGGAGCACCATCTGTTCTACCATAAATTCGGTAGAGTAGCTAGGGCAACACAGGTCCCCAACTGGTTCTTAATCACATCTCTAATAAATTCTAAGAAAACTGCACAGATATCACTTGAGTTTACCAAATCTTAATAAATCAGATCAAATCCCTCACCAGACTGCACCATTCACCAATGAACATATTTGCATCAGGCATCTAGTTTATTTTCTAACTGTGTGAATTCTTCACCCTGAGCCATACAAGTATATGAAAATGATATCCTTGGGACATACTAAATTTAGTACTCAATATCTTCTAGTTGTTATGGAAATAAGCTACAGTACTAGCAGAAGTCAGAACTCATATTCTGGTCAAATCTTTCTTATTTCTGAAACATAATTATTTAGTCTTTTTGGAACTTTCTGTTGCCTGTGATACATAGTTTTGAGTATCCTCATCTATAAAAGGGAGAAATGATACCTTTCCAGAATGATTTTGTAGTGTAGATCAAACTAAGACTATGTGACAAAATATAATCCATAACAACACACAGTTGTGGGCACTAAGAAGTAAATTTGTGTACCTTCGTAATATCCTCTAAGGAATTGTCTATACATAGAGCACACTGTCTTGAGGAAAATTCTTTTTTAAAGTAACCTAAAGACAGGAAATACATTGTTTTTCAGAATTGTTCTTCTTTTCATCGTCCAAGAAATCTTTTCTTGCAGAAAAGATGGGATTTTATGAGCAGAATAAATGCGAACCCCTACTGTGCAATCACTCCATGTAAGGACTAAATTATTGGTTATGGAACAGTTAGCTACAGGAGAAGCTTGAATTAGAAATTAGATGTATGTCATCTGAAGAAGTGGATTAGTACAGTGGGTAATGAGTTCAATGTCTGGAAGTGCTACTCTCTAGAGCTATGCACAAAATTTGTCTTCAGACTAGCAGCCAGATGACTCTAGGAGGCTGTGATCGCTACCAAATAAGAAAGTATAAAAAGGAAAGCCTAATGAAATGCATGTGGTTAGGTATAGAAACATAAAGGAAGGGATACCGCATTTTATAGCGTAGACTTGTAAATCACAGCCAAAGACACATCAATGTTAAATTGCTTTTCAAAGCATCAAATTATATAGAATTATATTACTTTTCATCACCTATTTGTTGAGATATATGAGATGGGGTCTTGCTGTGTTGCCCAGGTTAGGGTACAGTGATGCAATTGTAACTCACTATCGCTTAGAAGTCAGGAGTTTCTATCCTGAAGCAATTCTCCAGCCTCAGCTTCCCAAAGTGCGATTATAGGCATAAACAGCCTCACCCAGTCTTTTTTCTTTAAATATGAACTAAGAACTTCAAAGTATATTTCATCTAAAGTAGAATATGAATTTGAGTAGTCACTGTTGAGCAACTGCCATCTTGACTTTTATCAATTTAAGGTAAGCTCATTCTAGAGTGGTTCTACCTACAGCTCTCTCTATGTGGATGTTATAGTTGGTCTTTTAAAAAGTAGCAGTTAAAAAGCACTCTGAGAGCTATTAAAACATTACTCAAATATAATATTCATCTCTGGCTTATAAGAAGCTTTATCTATTTGGAAATATACAGCATGCACAACAGCGACGAGCTTCTTCATTTCAGCTTCTATTCAAAATTTGAATAAATTTTAGCAGTATTTGAGACTTCTTTAATTTTTTATTTTAATTTTAGTGTAATTTTTATTAAATAACAACTGTATACACATTTATGGGGTACAATGTGATTATTTGATATACAATGTGGAATGTGTTACTCACACTGGTTAACATAACCATCACCTCACTTATTTTTTGTGGTAAGACATTTATTATATACTCCTAGTTGTCCATTAATGCCACAAATACACACAGTAAAATTATGTCGTTATGCTTTCTAATTTAGAAATTTATAATTTCTATGTATATAAAATTATATTTAACAAGGTAAAAAAATTAAACCAGAAAGTAAAATACCAACAATATCATAATTAAAGATTATATGTCAAAGTATAGAAAGACTCCAAAGAAAACATAATTTAAAAATAAACTGAAAAACAAAAAGGAAATAGAACAGAATATTAATCAAAGTGTAGGTGGGAAGGATGACTTTCTAAGCTCTACATTCATGGAAATAGTCTCTCCACTTCATACCTCCCTCAAATTATGACAATCAAATTATATCAAACTCCAAATATAACTAATGAAAAAATAGATGAGCAAAACAACATATTACTAATATTTCATAAGTAAAAAGAAACATTTAAATCATAACTAGTTCACGCAATTTAAAATTATTACACAAATAATGAATAAGCAGGTAATTAACAGATGAAAAATACACATAGAATAATGGTTAAGAAAACAATTGAAGAAATATGCAACCCCCTCTTTCCTTTCTACTCAAATAAATGAAAGTCATTTAAAATTATCGCCTATTTATGATTAAACTGTTGCCTTTTTCATAAAGATAAAGAACAATAGGAACACTTTTTGTCTCTGTTACATACTTTTGAGACTTCTTGGTAGATTGTCCACTAATAACTAAATGTGTTCTGTGTAGCTCATGTACATTTACTCAGTCAGCAGATCCTAAACAATATTTTCTTGGTGCAAAAAAATAATCGAAAGTCACTAAGAAATTCAATAACATTACTAAAAGGAAAATGTCACTAACTAATATGGCCTTTCAGATTAACACGAGTTTTTTAAATTTAATTTTACAGTCTTACATTTAGGGATTTCCTTCACACAACCTGTGGGTATTTAACAATGCTACTGAAGTCATTAGCTTAGAAATTTCCTATAAAGTGTCCTTCTCACTAAACTTCACAATGTTTATAATGCTTGAAATTGCTTAATTGGCTTAACGAATACTAAATTATGGCTAATGTTGGTTTATTGAAATGAAACTCAGATAGTAAAACTTTTATCAAGATAACTACAAAGCAATTTACTTAATGATCTCAATGTTTTCCTATTACAATTATTCCATCTGCGTCTACCATCTTTCATATTATAAAATTATTCCTTGACAAGTTCTTTTCTTAAATGATAGTTAAGAAATTTTTTTGTATTATTATATCAGAGGATATCAAGCATTTTACTGTGCTATAGTAGAAAGTTTGGGTAGTGAAGTCTAAACATTTAACCAATTAGAAGCTTCCCATGGGAAAAATTCTATGTCATTATTTTTCTTAATCTGTCAGATTCAACATAGTACTTTACATGGGCAAGTGGTTAGATGTTAAAAAAGAATAAAGGATATATTTCATGAGACAATTTTTGTTGTTAGCACTATGGCTTCCACCAACCTTGAAAGAAATTTAGATAGGAAAAATATCTATTTTGTTCTCGAGAAAATATTACAACTATAAGGCAAAGATTTCCTTGGTAGTTTAATATAATAATTATGCATCTAGATAATTCTTATGAGGTTTTCTTTATGTGATAAAACATATCGAGAAAATATCTTCTATGGAAGTTTAGGCATCTTTTACGTGATATGCCCTATACAGTTGTAAGAAGGTAATTTTAGTTAGCTTTTGCACAAGATTAAATGTTTATTTATTTTTATAGATAACATTAATTCATATTTTGTATGAAAATTTTTGAACTTCGCAAAGTGCAATTGATATTGCAAACAAACTGCAAAATTGTTTAAGAATTGGATATATATTTTATGAAATGTAGAATGCAAAGACATTTAAGATAGCATCTTTTAAAAAAAAGTTTACAGTTCCTTATAAATATTTTATAGTGTTTTAAAATTAGTTAAGAATAAAATATATACATATATGTCAAAGAAGAAATACAGTATATCATCCTGGGTCATTTATATCAGTAGAATTTCAATACCATTAAGTGGATTTCATTTTATTCAGTACATTCAGGACCTATATTAGCATTTTCCCCTTGTAGGAGTGAGGGAAAAAATGTTTTCCTCTAAAAATGTGCTTTTATTTTCTAGTCTAGTGAGCATCTCACTCGAATCATAAGTAATGAAGTGTTAGCTGTATTCTCTTGACACTCAGCTATCTGATACACAATGGCAATGTGTTACAATATAAAACATAGGGGTCTTCCTATAAGAAAAAATAAACACAGTACTGTCTTAGAAAAATCCTCATTTTTCAAATCTATCACTTTTAAACATGAGATAGTATTAGTAACAATAATAATTTTTCCTACCACCAACTTTCATGTGTGTTTATAGTGCCCAGATTTGTGTATTCAATTTGATTTCTCAATAAAAAAGGATCAGATATCCTTGTATTATAGCTTAGTTCAGAGTCTTGGGGCAGGAAAAAAACTTAAGATGATACAGGAATATCTATACAACAAAGATGCCTCAAAACATCCAGTGCAGTGTTGAAAGGTTAAAGAAGCCAATGTACAGGATTTCTACTAAGCAAATAGTGTCAATTTGAACAAATTTGGGAAATCGAAATGGATGTCATGACTTAAACTGATTAGCTGTGAATACGGGATAAAGCAATAGGAAATATTTAATCATTATTTCATTAAGAAGATGGCCATTTTTGTATTCTTTTAATTATATATCTGGGGTTTTTTAGTTTAATCATAGCTGTGTACATTAATGCATTTATGGGGTACAATGTGCTGGTTTTATATAAAATTTAAAATACTTACAATAATCTGGTTAACGTAGCCTTCACCACACTTTCTTAAAGAGCATTTTTGAATCTGTTTCTTAATAAGAGAGAATAAGGACAAGGGACTATAAATAGTCCAAAAGTGTACAGAAAACCCACAGGTCCTATGAAGCAGCAGAGACCACACAAATAACCAAGAGATTAGGGGGTTCAAGAGAGTGTTCCAAAATCATGAAGAAGTGATTAGACATTAAATATTTAATACATCAAGGTTTACAGATCAATCCTCATTGTCAAGGAGATAATCTGTTATTCTAGACAGATACTTCTTGGTGTGTGATCCTACCAAGCAGCATCAGCATTACAGGGAGATCTGTGAGAAACGCAGATTCTGGGACATCACCCCAAATGTGCTACATCAGACACCCTGGAGCTTGGGCCCATCACAGATTCTGGGACACTACCCCAAATGTGCTACATCAGACACCCTGGAGCTCGGGCCCATCACAGATTCTGGGACACCACCCCAAATGTGCTACATCAGACACCCTGGAGCTTGGGCCCATCAATGTGTATTTTAACAAGACTTCCAAATGATTATGATCCATGTGAAAGCTTAAAATCCACTGTGATAGCATCTTCTAAGGACAGAATATCTGATTCTCAATCATGGCCTTCCTTAAAATATATTATTCCAATTTTAGATTACATAGTTTATAAAATCTTTGAAACTATCTTAAAATATCTGTCTGAAATAAACTATTTCCCAAACATAGATTTCAGAACAAGCCTTCTTTTTACAGAATTTAGCAACCATACCAATAATAATTAAATCCTGATGTACATGCAACATAAATAATAAACATCAATATATAAACACTAACTTATATATGCACATTCAGTCTATTAGCATTAGATCATATCCTTTTTGTCCAATCTTATTTCTACCTAAGAAATATGTAATATGGCTGTCCATATTTTGTTGAGCCTTCAGAGGGTAAAGGGAACTTTTCCTTTGGCCCCAACATAATTTATTTCCAAGATGATGATGTGTACATGACCCTTGATGAAATTTAGAACCACAGATCAGAAAATAAAAATTGATGGAATTTCTCCATCAAGCATCCACAACTCATGTGCCCTCAAGATAAGCCCTCTTATATCTTCTCAGAATTGTCTTTCTGAGAGATATACAGAATAACTAAAAAATGCAAAATAAAAAAATGCTCAAAAATTGAATATTTTTAATAAAATTATATATCATTATAAAAAAATTAAAATAAAAACAGAAAATACATAGAAAAGTGAAAAAAATTACAATTCAATAATATACACCAAACAGCACCATCTATGAATGCTTATAGCCAACATTTACTAAAATTCATTTTTAAATTCTTTGCAGTTTGGAAACTACAGTAGATATAGATAAAGAGTTGGGAGAAAACAGACAAAATGAATGAAAATATAATTGTATTAAAACTAATTTTATTAAATTTTATGAAACTAGAATCATAATCTATATGACTTTAAAATAAGATTTTAGTAAAAATTACCCATACATGAATTCATCTGTATGAATAATAAATAAACTATAAAAAATAAACTATAAAATAAGAATTAAAGTATAAGAAATAAACTATAAAAAAAGAATTAAAGTATAAGAACTTTTGAATGTCAAGTATATTTTTTTCCACCACAGTTTACAAAATAATAAAAAATGTAAGTAGTTTTAATTTTTTAAATTACATATTTCATCAACCAATCTTACATATTAGGATACATCAACTCTGGTTTATTCTTCTCAGAAATCCTTCATTTCATTCAGCAGAAAACATCAGACAAATGCAATTTGAGGGTCATTTTACAAAATATATAACTAGTACTCTACCAAGTGTCAAGATTGTGAAAGAAAAAAAAGTGAAGGAATTGGAAATGAACGCGACTTGACAACTAAAGGCAATTGGATTGTGGATTGAACTCTGGAACAAAGAAAGGACATCAGTAGACAAACTGGAGATTTCGGATTAAAGTTAAGAGTATTGCCAGTCTTAATTTCCAGTTCTGCTAACTTAATCATGGTTAAGTAAAGTGTTAACATTAGGGTAAGCTATATTGAAGACAATATGGGAACTCTCTGTACTATATTTACAACTCTTCTCTTGGTCTAAAATTACATCAAAATTTTTAAGTTTCTAAAAATAGAAAATAAAACTATGTTTCACTTTTATACCATTTCTGCCAACTCCCAGCCCTTAAGCACATAGAAATTAGAATTGTTACACTTGTACTCCTTACTAGATTTTGATAGCTAAAATATTTCTTTCCAAGTTTCAGGATATATACCACCATAATATCCATAATTTTAATTTTAAGTGGCTTCAGTGATCTTCATGAATGAGTCCTTTATCCAAGGTCTTTTTTTCCTGTTTTTTTAAATTTTAATTCATTTCTTTTTGTTGTTGTTGTTAGCTAAATTATTTGCCAAGTTTTTTTTTTTTTTTTTAAGAAGGGCTTACAAGTCCTCTGCCCTCAAGATCTAACACATTTAAGATCTATTTGCTGCTGTAATGATCTTGCTGTTTTCCTTCAGAAGTTCCTTGGCGCTGCTCCAGTATTTTCTGGCATTGGTAACACTCTAGTTCCTTTGTCACTGCATCATCATTCCTCATTTGTTTGGGTGGATATTATTCTCACGTTTTTGCTGCTGCTGCTGCTGCTACTATTGTGGTTATTATGTGTTTTCTTCAATAAGGCCAGAGTTAGGGACCTCAGAAAATGATACTCAAGAAGCAAGCCTCAGAGGTAGCCTCGGAACAAGAATTTCTTTTTGACCTGCTGCTGGCCTCCTATCTCTGGATGCTCATTCTACCCTGAAACCAGGCATCCAAACTAGAATTCCTCTTTCCCAAGACAGGGCATAGAAACCTAACCCCTTTTCCCCAAAGCCAACTATAAATACTAACTTTCTCTACACCTTTCTGTGTTAAAAACTGGTCATAAAGAAATTATCTGACCCACATTGTTTGACTATAGGTAATAGGACGCCCATTTCAGAGAGGGCCTTGCCTCAAACCCAGAAGGAAGTAAGCATGGGCAGAAAGACCCAGAAGAATCTAACTGACAGGCCTTGCTGGGTTTCCCTATATGTCTATTCACATTAGGTCACACCCTTTCATCCAATCTTATATTTACATAGCTGTCCATATCTTGCTGAATCTGACCATAGAGATGGGTAGTTTCCCCCTAACTTTGAGTCTCAGTTCTAAAGGGTTCCCATGTCATATAAAATGATGATAAATTTGTATTATTGCATTATGGATCTGCCTTTTGTTAGTTGATTTTCAGCAATAGTTTGTAGGGGAAAAGGGAAGTTTTTTTTATTTTAAATAATTTTATTAAATCATAATTGTGTACATTGGTGCAATCATTGGGCAGAATGTGCTTCATATACAATCAGAAATATTTTGATCGCACTGTTAGAGATAGCCTTCACGGCATTTTCATGATCACTATATAAAGACATTGATACTCTACATTTAATAAGTTTCACCAGTTTCCTGCGAAGATGCACCATAAGTGTGATCCTACTAATTGCCTTCTCTCCACCCATCCTCCCCCCTCTCCTCCCCTCCCATCCCCTTTTCCCTGTATTCTTGTGCTATAATTGGGTTTTAGCCTTCATATGAAAGCTATAAATTAGCTTCATATTAGGGCTGAGTACATTGGATACTTTTTTTTTTTAATAATTTTATTGAATCATAATTCTGTACATTGGTG
>CAUYON010064029.1:0-12522 GCA_963573935.1 Arctocebus calabarensis
ATGGAGCCAGAACATATTCTTCTCAAGAATGGAAGAAAAAGTATCCAATGTACTCAGCCCTACTATGAAACTAATTTATAGCTTTCATATGAAGGCTATAACCCAATTATAGCACAAGAATATGGGGAAAGGGGCAAGGGACTGGGGGTGGGAAGGAGGTTGGGGTGAGGCCAATTGGTGGGGCCATGCCTATGGTACATCTTAGAAGGGTACAGGTGAAACTTACTAAATGCAGAATACAAATGTCTTTATACAGTAACTAAAAAAATGCCATGAAGGCTATGTTAAATAGTTTGATGAAAATATTTCAGATTGTATATGAAACCAGCACATTGTACTCCTTGATTTCACTAATGTACACAGTTATGATTTAATAATAAAAAAAGATAAATTTCTTTCTCAGTTGTAACCATATTTTGGTTACACAGAACCTATAAAGTCTTTTTAAGTGTTTTGATTCACTTTACCACATTTTGGGGGCTTGTTTCTTCACTCTATCAAGTCTTGATTAAACCTCATATTGGTTGTGTCAGATCTTCCCTCTGCTACCCAAATGCCCAAAATAGATACCATCACAGTTCATGGATTATAAGGATTTTAATGCATGCATCAGTGTATGTCCTGTTTCCACTAGATTGAAGTGCTTAAATGATAGTCATATTCTTAGCTGATGTCCACAGCCTCTCACAGGGTCACAAATGTGTCCTTTACAAAAACTCCTGCCTAAGTGCTTTAGATGACAACTACCTCAGTAATTAAAGTTGCTTATGTAGTAACATCTGCTAAAGTGTGATTGAGCATTTGATTCGAACAATGTAGGTTCTTGGTAAGTTTGTGTTGATCTCTAAACCAGTATATAAATTCTCTCTCAGCTGGATGGAGAATTTTAAGGTTCTAGCAATTTGGAAAAGGATTTTAAGCATTTTGTGTGACATCATCTAAGGTCTACAGCTAGACATTGAGGTAAGACGGCCTGAGAATAGAAATGTAAATAAAAATTTGATAAATGAGGGATATATCCAAGATAAGATGGTAAACTAAGTAAGAACAATAAGCATCCAATGCCTGGAGAATATGATAGACGGGAACAGTGATCCTCGAAGATTTCCTTGAGCCCACAACCTGAATATTGCACCAGCTGTGTGCAGAGTGCCCACAGCTTCTGATACAGATGTTCTGGAAGCTGTCATAATAGCAGAACTGTAGGTAGAAATGGTCTAATCTAGTTTGCTGGTGAATCCCAGGTCCAGCTTCAAAATGCTCTTTCCCAAAGTTAGAATTCAGAAAGAGTTTGTAGAAACCCAAATGTAAGGAGTTAGAGAAACTACTACTAAAGTTCATCTTTTTCCCAATATATTTTTAATAAGAAGAAACTGCACTGGCCTGCATCTGGGGTTTGAATACAAAGTAAGGGGGAAAATCATGTCATTAAAATCTTGGCCATTTATCTTAGTTTCCTTTAGATTACTTTTTGAGATAAAGAGGACTGAGTTTAAGGCAGATGACAGGTGGCTTTCAAGCACTGCAGTATGCAGAAATGAGAGTCGATGATTGGAAATTAATAGCATTAAAAGCACTGTGCAGGAGCAACTTTGGAGCAAAGGCTTGAGCTGAAAATAGAGGAAATGGGCAGAGATGCTGATGTGAATCTTTGAGGAACATCATGCAGCATCTATGAAATGATGGACAAAAACTGAGCTGTTCAGAAGAAGTGATGACTGATGACATTTCTACCTACACAAAATGTGGAAAAACGAGTTGGTCCCTTCTTCAGTCTTTTCACTTATATGCTTTCTCACAAATCATCCTGCATCTTAATTACTAAAATCTTGCTAAAATCTTTAACTCAGGGAAATATATATGTGTGTATATAATATATGTGTGTGTGTGTGTGTGTGTAGTCGAAAATCTGAGATAAAAGGATGAATAAATAATCACCCTCCCTATTTTAAAGACTTAGCTATTTTACCATTTAGTTGCCCCACTTCTGATTATAGTCAATGGCAAGTAAAAAGTCAACCACACCTATTTATTTTATACTTTAGAGCTCCTAAAGAAAGAAAATTGAAAAAGCAAGATGAAGACAAACTTTCATAATCATTTTATCTCTGTTTGATTATAAGATTTTATCAATGGTTCCATGTTATAATACATATATTGATATTCTTGATAAAGTGGTGTAGTGGTCTATACAGAATATCTGCTTATTTGTTAAATTTGTTAGAATCAGTATGCCTTTCTCTTTTTGTGTTCAAAATGAGAAGATATCTTTTCAAGTTTGTTCAAAGAGATATCTTTGAATAAGGTTATGGTTAACTATCTTATCAAATAATAAGTAAATAAAAAATTATTTTAAAAAATGAACTATTTTGTGTTATAGAAGTTCTGTGTCCACTAATTATATTGTCCTAACAGTCTATACCTGCTTAATTAAAAAAAAAGTAAAAATCAAACCCATAAAACTTCAGAATCTTATAACTTCTAAGATAAAGATTAGACATTTTATCAAATCTTTCATAAGTGTATTTTATTCATGTGTGTCCTAATTCCTGAAAATATACACTTAGTCAAAGTGTCAGTGACCTAAAAATTTGAATTCAATTTTCTTTGTGCTGTAGGACATAAATATTTGTCTAGTGTGAACTTACATGTCCAAATTCATTTTCAAGATTAAATGGAGCACTTCCTGATACATCAGCAGCCTATGACTCAAATTCATATGACTGTAATCATACTGTGACTAAGTGTGAAGGCAGCCAAATGTAAAACCAATAATGTTCTCCATTAATATCTATCTTGAGGAGATGTAAGAAAATTGTCTTTAAATTTTTATGTAGAGGTCTGACATTTAATTTTGTGAACTCATCCTATGACAAGTGCTACATACCTAATTGCTAAAGATCACCATGGTTACCTGCAAAATGTTCCCCTTGGGAAACTATGCATTGATGCTAGCATCTAGTACACTCTTCAAAACTACTTTGGAACTCTTTTTCTGGAATGACAATCGGAGCTGTCAAAGTATGTGTTCTGACAATTATGTTTGCCAACATGCCACCATGCACTTAGGTTGGCAGCACTGTACAAACAACATGGTTAGGTTTTATAACTGTTGTATATTGTTGTCTCACAGCTGTGATCATGTTGACATGTGGTAGTGTGTTCCTGAGTAGTATTCAGTATTGTTGTTGCATGCTTTTGTGTGCTGTCACAAGAATATTGGAACTTGAATAACAGTAGTGAACAAACATTAAATTTCTTGTTAAACAATTTGGCAAAATTGACCCATAGGGTCAGATCCACTAGGGTGACAGCAGACATTTCACCTGAAACCTTTCAAGCCAGGAGAAAATGGTCATCTACTTTTAACCTTCTTAAACAAAACAATTTTTAGTTCAGAATTCTGTATCCTGCTAAAGTAAGCTTCACATTTGATGGAGAAATCAAATATTTTACTGATATGCAAACATTGAGGAAGTTTGCCACAATACCAATATCAGAAATATTCACACTTGTTCTCCACACTGACCATAACAATGCATCTCCAGCAAAGTAAATCCCACAAACAAAAGGACAAAACCTAGCCTCCACAATGGCCCAAAGGGTAAAACTAAGCAATGGATTTTCACTAGATAAGATGAATAGAACTCTATGAAACTTATCAATTCCCTCAATAAATGTAAATGGCTTAAATTTCCCACTGAAGAGGCACAGGCTAGATGATTGGATAAAAAAGCACAAACATCCATATGTTGTCTCCAGGAAACACAACTAACCTCAAAGGACATACAAGACTTAGGGATAAGGGTTGGAAAACAATATTTCAGGAAAATGGAAATCAGAAGAAAGGAGGGGTTGCAATCTTATTTTCAGATACGAGTAGATTTAAAGCTACTAAACCTAAGAAAGACAAAGATAGTCACTTCATACTGGTCAAGGGAATAATATAACAACAGGGCATTTAAATTTTAAATATTTATGTACCCAATTTAAATGCTCTCAGATTTATGAAATGGACCTTAATTGGCCTGAAAAATATGATATCCTACAAGCCATAATAGTTGAAGACTTTAATACTCCTTTCATAGAATTGGGAAGCTCCTCTAAACAGAAATGAAACAAAGAAACAAGGGACTTAAATGTGACCCTAGAACAATTAGACTTAATAGAAATATACATAACATAACATCCCAAAGCTAATGAATATATGTTCTTATCATAAACCCATGAATCATACTCCAAAATAGATAATACCCTAGGATACAAATGAAACCTCAACAAAATCAAAAGATCTGAAATTATGTCTTGTTTCTTTTCAGATTACAAGGCAATAAAGGTAGAACTTAAATCCAACATGAATTTTCATCCCACACAAAGGCATGGCAACTAAACAACATTACGCTAAATGACATTTGGGTCAAGGAGGAGATAAAAGAAGAAATTATTAAATTCCTTGAACTTAACAATAATGAAACCACAAAGTACTAAAACCTGTAGGACACTGCAAAAGCAGCCCTAAGAGGGAAATGTATTGCTCTATAAGTCTACATCTGAAAAACAGAAAGAGAACACATCAACAATCTAATGAATTATCTCAAAGAAATGTAAAAGGAGGAGAAATCCAATCCCAAACCAAGCAGAAAAAAAGAAATAACTAAAATTAAATCAGAATTAAATGAAATTGAAAACAAAAGAATTATTTATAAAATTAACAAAAGAAAAAGTTTGTTCTTCTAAAAGATAAACAAAATGTATAAACCTTTGGCCAGAAAACTAGAAGCAGAAAAGTAATGTCTCTAATAACCTCAATCAGAAACAAAAAGGGAAATAACAAAGATACCATAGAGATAACAAGAGATTATCTCTGACTACTACAAAAAACTCTATATCCAGAAATACGATAATGTAGAGGAAATGGACCAATATCTGGAATCATGCCATCACCCCAGACATAACCAGGAATAACTAGATCTCGTGATCAGGCCAATATCAAGCACTGAAATTGAAGAAACAGTAAAACAAATCCTACAAAAAGGATACCTAGACCAGACAGCTTCACATTAGAATTCTATCAAACCTTCAAAGAAGAGCTTGTACCTACATTGGAGAACCTATTCCAAAATATTGAGAAGGAAGGAACATTCCCTAACATTTTCTATGAAGCAAACATTACCCTGATATCAAAAACATGAAAAAGGAGAACTACCGGCCAATTTCAGTAGTCAATATTGGTGTAAAAATACTCAATAAAATTTTAGCAAATAGATTACAGCTATTTATTAAAAAAATTCTACATCACAATCACGTAGGTTTTATCCCAGGGATACAAAGTTGGTTTAACATACACAAATCTGTAAATTTAGTTCACCATATCAATAGAATCAAAAACAAAAACATTATGATTGTCTCAATAGATGTAGAAAAAGTGTTGGACAAAATATACCATCCTTTTCTAATAAGAACACTTAATAAAACAGGCATAGATGGCACATATCTTAAACTGATGACAAACTCACAGCCAATATGATACTGAATGGAATAAAACTGAAATATTTTCCCCTTAAAACTGGAACCAAACAAAGATGTCCACTATTGCTACTACTATTCAATATAATTATGGAAGTTCTAGCCATTGCAATCAGGCAAGAGAAGGCAGTTAAAAGCATCTAAATGGGGGTAGAAGCAGTCAAACTCTCTCTCTTTGTAGATTATATGACCCTATACTTAGAAAACCCCAGAGACTCAACCACAAGACACCTGGAAGTTATCAAGAAGTACAGTAATGTCTCAGGGTAAAAAAACCAATGTTCACAAGTTAGTAGCCTTTGTATACACCAGTAACAGCTAAGTTGAGAAGCAAATCAATGACACAATTCCCTTCACAGTAGCTTCAAAGAAAATGCTATACCTTTGGGACCAAGGTGGAACCCCCATTTCCTATGCTTAGGTCAGTTTCATGTGAATTTCCTGGGCCTCAATTCCATGAGTGGACTGTGTCCATTCATTGATGCATTCGTTCACTTTGCGCCAGAGGGGACTGTGTTCATTCATTGATACATTCATTCACATTGCAGAAAAGAAAGAAAGAAAGAAAGAAAGAAAGAAAGAAAGAAAGAAAGAAAGAAAGAAAGAAAGAAAGAAAGAAAGAAAGAAAGAGAGAGAAAGAAAGAAAGATGATATACCTAGGAATATACCTAACAAAATAGGTGAAGGATCTCTACAAAGATAATTATGAACCCCTAAGAAAAGAAATTGCAGAATAATTAATAAATGGAAGAACATGCCATGATACTGTCTGGGAAGAAACAACATTATTAAATGTCTATATTACCAAAAGTAATCTACAGATTTAATGTGAGCCACATTAAATTACCAACATCATACTTTGAAGAAGTGGAAAAAAATAGTTCTTCATTTTGTATGGAACCATTAAAAATCTGTATAGCCAAGGTGATCCTTAGTAATAAAAACAAAGCTAGAGGCATTACTCTGCAAAACTTCAGGTTATACTGCAAGTCCACAGTAATCAAAAACAGCTTGGTACTGGCACAAACAGTAGGCATAGACATATGGAACAGATAGAAAGAGATGAAACCAATCTCTTATCACCTTCTGATCTTAAACCAAACAAAAGCATACACTGGAGAAAAGAATCCCTATTCAATAGTGTTGGGAGACCTGGTAAATCCTATGTAAAAGACCTAAACTGAACCCTGCACTTTTCAGCATTTACAAAAGTTGATGCAAGATGGATAAATGATTTGAATCTAAGACATTAAATGATAAAAATCCTAGAAAATGTGAGAGAAACTTTTATGAATGTTGACCTGAGGAAAGATTTTGTGAAGAAGACTTCAGTGGTAATCATAAGAACAACAAAGATAAACAAATAGGACTTAATTAAGCTGAAAATGTTCTGCACAGCTAAGGATGCAAAAATGAAAACAAATGGACAACCTTCAAAATGGGGAAAGATACTGCATGTTATCAATCTGACAATGGGTTGATAACTAGAATCTACAGAGAACTCCAGTTAATCAACAACAATAAAAAAAAGAGCAAACAATCCCATCTATCACTGGGCAAGACACATAAACAGTACTTTCTCTGAAGACAGACAAATGGCTAATAAATATATGAAAAATGTTCATTGTCCCTAATCATCAGAGAAATTCAATTCAAAACCACCTTGAGATATCACCTAACTCCAGCTATTGCCCAGTTCACAAAGTCCCAAAGTGGCAGATGCTGGTGTGGATGTGGACAGAAGGGAACACTTTTACATTGTTTGTGGGATTGTAAGCTAATACAGCCTCTTTAGAAAGAAGTATGGAGAATCCTCAAAGAACTCAAAATAGACTTTCTATTTGATCCTGCAATCTCATTATTAGGCTTCTACCTAGAAGAAAAAAATAATTTTAATGTAAGGACATTTGCACTAGATTGTTTATACCAGCTCAATTTACAATCTTCAAGATGTGAAAACAACCTAAATGCCCAGCAAGTCAGGAAAAGACTAATAAACTGTGGTATATGTATACCATGGAATACTAAGCACCCATAAAAAGATGGAAACCTTAGTTATATATTTTGTATTAACCTGGATGGAGTTGAAACACATTTTTCTTGGTAAAGTATCACAAGAATGGAAAAGCAAGAATCCATTATACTCAATACTAATATGAAGCCAGTAGATAATTTACTACATGCCCCCACAAGAGGAAAACTCAATTCAATTCAATATGAGGGAGAGAGGAAAGAATGAGGGGGGTGGGTATGCTCCCCCTTAATGGGCACAATGTAGGGTATATGTCATACCTTCTGGGGTGGGACATAACCAAAAGCAAACATTGTAACCTAATTCTTTGTACCCTCAAATTAACCTAAAATAAAAAATAAAATTGGCAAGAGTGGAAGTGAAATCAAGGACATGTTAGTCCAAGTTTATGGGGATAATGCCATGAAGAAAATGGCAGTATATAAATGGATTAAATGCTTTTCTGAGGGGATAGAAAGCATCATTAATGAGAGGTTAGGGTGTCCAATAATGAGTACTGATGAAAACATTGCAAAAATGTGTTGAATTGTGCATCAAAATTGTCAGTTGACTGTGAGAAGTATAGCAGACCAAGTGAACAGTGATCAAGAAGCAGTCAGGAAAACTATAACTGAAAATCTTGGCATAAGGAAGGTGAAATAGGTCACCAATGAACAAAAGCAAAGGAGAGTCAAAGTTTGCCAAGACCTTTTGCAGAGGCAAGATGATGTTTTGGGCCACCAGCGAGGAATCATGGGTATACCAACACCACTCTGAAACAAAGCATCAAAATGCTCTTTGGAAGTCAGCCAGTGCTCTACAATCGAAAATGTTCCATCAGTCCAAATCAAGATTCAAAACAATGTTGCTAACTTTTTTAATATGAGAGGGATTTTTGCCTTATGAATTTGTACCAACTGGACAAATAGTTAACCAAGTTTACTATTTAGAAGTGCTAAAAAGGCTGTGTGAAAAAAATCAGGCAAAAACAACCTGAACTTTTCACCAACTCATGGCTCTTGCATCATAACAATGTACCAGCTCACATAGCACTGTCTGTAAGGGAGTTTTTAGCCAATAAACAAACAACTGTATTGTAATACCCTCCCTTCTCACCTGAAGTGGCCTCCAGTGACTTTTCTTTACTCAAAGATAATAAATATTGAAAGGAAGACATTTTAATGACATTCAGGACATCAAGGGTAATATGATGACAGCTCTGATGTCCATTCCAGAAAAGAAGAGCCAAAATTGCTTTGAAGGATGGACTAGGTGCTGATATCAGTGCATAGCTTCCCAAGCGAAGTCACTACTTCAGAGTTGACCATAGTGATATTCAGCAATGAGGTATGTAGCACTTTTTCTAGGATGATTTCATGAACTTAATTGTCATATCTCATACATTGCAATCACCTGGAGGGCTTATTGAATAAAAACAGTGATTGCTGGGCCCCAATTCCAGAGTTTCTAACTCAGTAGGTCTGGGGTAGAGCTTGAGAATTTACATTTATGATAAATTCCCAGTTGGTACTGACACTGCTAATCCAGGAACGACACTTTAAAGGAGAAAATGTTGGCTGTGTTTATTGCTACCATTTGTAAAACCTGTGAGGTAGCAAGTGAAGTGGTTACCACCACCCACTGTAACAGCTTCATGAAGGGCTGACTTCAGTAAGGGATGACTCTAGTTCTTTTACTTCTAAGACCCAAATTATGTGTAAGAACCCAGCCCATGTATTTATGACCAGTTAGCCGACTGCTGAGCTGATTGTTGAGCTGACTCATTTTGAGCCTTTTGTTTACTTGGAAAATCATGATTGTATCCCACTGACAGATGGGCACTCTATTTAATACAGGGTGGACACAAGTTTGGAAGAATGTTTAATATACGTCACCACATTAAGTGGAAATTAATGCTTGCTCATGAGAAGCTAGGGGAAGCCACCTGGAGTGCTTCTATGAAAAGGTCACCAGGTTCATTCAGGGATATGAGGGACCAGGTGGTTGATAATTTCCAAAACCAAGAAAAATAATGTTGCCCTGTGGAGTGGGCTGCATGCTCCTCACCTCAAAACCACTTTTATTACTTCCTCTGGAGTATGTAAAATATGAAGATTTATTCAGTGAAAATCAGAGGCACAAATCATATGAGGTGCATTTCAAATATGCATGTGCAGGAATTGATAAAATTGCTGGCTAAAAGCACCATGTTCCCTGCAAATTTTGCACAGTATATTGAACTTTTTGTTGCTGCTGGGAATCAACATCTCTGAATATCTCTGGTAATATCACTGAATATATTATAATGGGATGTCAATAAATCAGTTATGATATTCAGTAATTGAATTAATATATATAATTCAGTAATGTAATTAATATATATAATTCCAGGTTTATGACCACCCTGTAGAAGAGGACTGAATGAGGTCAAACTATCTTCTCCCTCAAAGAAGATGAGCGGTAATACAGACCATTCAGATTTAACACTGAACCTCTTATGAGTAATGGTATTAGAGTAAAATTGGAGATTGATGGAGCCAGAAAAAGCTATATTGCCAAGAAGAGATTAAATGATTGGGAAGAATGCAGAGAAAGGAGCATGACTGATGGGTGTGTCTGATTATGAAAACATAACAAAAATGGCAGGTGGATATTCATTCATGTTGCATCACCAGCAATATTGGACACTAGTCATTTTCTTGTTAAGGTGCTAGGTTCTGTCTTAAAGGAATCAAATAATTTAATAAAATGTAGTTTTAAATTATTTTAAATCAAAATGCTTTAATGTTATTTCTCAAAGTAATGCAAGAATTTTCTTTTGAGTGTGGAAAATTCCAGAAATAGTTATTTTCATTAATAAAAAGCCAATAGAAACAAATAAATAACATTTGAGTGAAACTAACTGGAGAACAAGCTAATTTAAACAAACTCTATACTTTGCTTTTCTTTATAGAAGTGAAACCATGTTGCCTTGAAGTACATAAGATAGCAGAAACTATTAATAATTTCAAAAGTATTGACATCCAAGAAAGCAATGATGAGGACCCTGTTGTCGAGGCAGAGCCAAGGAAGAGAAGGGCTGTCCTCTCTCCTGTGTGGAGAGTGCCCTGGGTTCAAACCTAGGGCCTGAACAATTGCTTGACAAGTTCATGGTCCAGACCAACTCTGGCCTTTCAAACACAGGAACGTGACATGGGTCTCCTCACAGTCCAGGGAAATACTCCTGGCATATCCCAAGGACAAAAGAGGTTCTCATCCTGTTTCCCTAAGCTTCAAACTTCTGACAAGTATGGGCTAAATATTTCATCATGATAAATATTTATAAATAATTAAATGCTTCCTAAGAGATTTACTTTGCAACTATTTCATCCTTTTTCTCCAAACAAAATGAATAATTGTACTTTACTCACAGATTTTAGCAAGAAAAGTAAACTAGATAAGCCATATAAAATATTGATTACAGTGTTTCTTGGTACAGTGTAAGCAGTCATAAATTATAGCTGCTATTATTATTACTATTTTTAAAAGAGGTGAGCTCTTTATGTTTCCCTGGCTGATCTTGAACTTTGGCCTGAAGCAATCTTCTCACCTCAGCTTCCTAAGGTGCCAGAATTACAGGTGTGAACTACCATGCCTGGCTATTTTCATTATTTGAAGATTGTGAGGAATAAATGTATATTTGAAATTTCCAGTAAAGTACCTGGAAGATAATAAATGCCTAATAAACAGTATTATTTTTCTGTATACAATGTACCAGGGATTGTTAACATGATTCCTATCCAAATTGGATTGGGAATATTTTTTTCTGTATTTTTCCATTAGAGAATATCTCAAGGGTTGAAAATGATTGCTAAATTTTCCCTATCTTGTTATTGCTTCACCACATTGATACTCTTTAGGTCCTCTAACTTAATTTATATTTCTTATCTGAAATATTAGTCCAACTTTACGAGCAGGGTTGGTATACAAAATTAATGTAAAAGCAGGTGCAATTTGTTTTTGCTCCCCAGCCCCAGCCCCCAAAGTGCACTAATGTCTTTCCATCCTTATCCCTGTTGCTTCCATTTGCTCTGAGCTGTCACTGTTTCTTTTTCTAATTTATGCCTTCTGTCCTTTTTCTATCTTCTCTGTAAATAACTACTGATAGGGTGTTGTCTCTGTATTACCCAGGGCACCCTGTCAGGATCCGCAATTACAAAGTAAATAAGACACTGTCCAGTCCCCTGATTAAAGGCTTCTCTTAAATACTTATCATAAATATCAAGTGGCATAATTATTTTTTTTTCTGGCCCACCCCACAGCAGCAGTAATAGAAACTAGTTCAGTATATTAAATGTTGTTGATAGTATCTTCTTTTGAATCTTACTACCACTCTTTCTTCAGATAAACTCATTTTGCAAAATAGGATGTTAAAAATGTACTTGTTTTGTGAAATGTGACATTAAAAATGTACTAGTAGTGTACCTTTTCATCAAGTTTTCTGAAAACCTTTTCCTATATATTTACTAAACAATTACATTTTCTGCCATCATGATTAGATACATTTTAAAAACACTCTTCTATTTAACTCTCCCTAATTAAGGTTAAGCTTATTGTGTTGTGTTTTTACATGTTGTGCAGAAATGTTTGCATAATTAGTCAATTATTTATACATGCATTCTCTACAGTTTGGAGTTTTGTTCTGTTTTTCTTTTCTCAGAGTTAGTTTCTGGAATAGGAGTCAGAATACATGGAATCCTGAGTCTCCTGTCTAACTTGGGGTGAACATCTCCCAGCACTTGGTCCATGTCTACAAAGTGAGGGTTCAGACAAAAATTACCTACAAACTTTCTTCTAGCTCCAGCCTTCTTTTTTTTTTTTTTTTTTGTAGAGACAGAGTCTCACTTTATCGCCCTGGGTAGAGTGCCGTGGCGTCACACTGCTCACAGCAACCTCCAGCTCTTGGGCTCAAGCGATTCTCTTGCCTCAGCCTCCCGAGTAGCTGG